>JAGKTI010020025.1:0-16607 GCA_018397915.1 Birgus latro | reverse complement strand
CACATCTCCTGGTGCATGGTGATTTGGGTGTAGAAATACACCATGCCAGTGAAAAATGTGCAATGCAAACATATCACGTACTAGTGCTATTAAGGGTGACATCTCTTACTTGATTTTAACCCAGTATTTTTCCTGGGATATGTGACATTAGTGATCAAAGCACCCAGCTAGTGCTCTGCCTTGCAATTAAAGTAACCCCCCCCAAGACAAAAATAAAAAAAAACTTGAGGGAAAAGCCCCAGTAAATTGAAAACAAAGATCACTCTCACTACAAGGTGGAGCACTTTCCATGTGCTTAGACCCCATTATCCCATAATAAAATGTCATACAATAAGGTAAGTTGTTGCCCATAAAGACCAACAATACATACTGTATATGTAAAACATTATTGTGTACAGATGTTGTGCAGGATACAGTACACCTTGCTGCCCAGTTTATTGTGTACTAAAATGAATGCCCTGTACTGCTGTACAACTATTACAGTGAACAGCCCTCTCCTCATACAAAGCACCCTCAATATAACCAACTAACTGGTACCAGACCCTTGACATTAAAGCCAAACACCATGCTGTTCAGTAATCTCCCAGGCGCTTTGGCTTTTACAAAACATTGTTAAATATACAGCATCGTTCAGCTGTATACTCACACACAATAACATACAGCTAGGTCTAAATGGTTCTTTTTCTCAATAAATGCTCTATTTACTAACTGATGTGTTTATTCTTACCTTTCTGGGAGTAATCACGCTGCAAATAAAGACTGCAAATAGATCTTGGATAAATCTATGTACATTTCTCATTCAGTATTTACAAGGAAAGTGTGGATAAAGAAAACTGGCACTGTACATTACCTGTTACATTAAATACTACATATTAGAGAATAGCAAAGCAAACAGTACAGAACAGCTGCATGTACATTAAATATAAACTGCATTCCACCACAGGCACAGAGAATCATTGATAACCACCACAAACCTGCACTATACTGTTCACTGCCTATACAATGCTGTGCATCTGTTGTTCAGTATTTACAGGGAAAGTGTGGGTAAATTCACTGTACATTAACTGTTACATTACAGTAAATACTGTATTACATAACAAAGTATAGCAACGCAAACAGTACAGAACAGCTGCATGTGCATTAAACATGTATTTAATGCACACACACACAGTGTGTGTGTGGGGGGGGAGGGAGAGGACCACGCTGGTGGGTGTTTCCTGCGCATCCATTCTATTACCAAACAAAGTTTGTTAAAAGAACGTTTGGCCAACTGAAGGTGATCGTTAAAACTGAAATTCATTGAAAGTGGGTTTGTTATCTTGAGGGTTTACTGTATCTAGAGTTTCACATTTTATCACTCATGGTTAATGGTGTCTTGGCTCAGTAGGCCGTATGACACGCTGCATGAGGGCTGGCCTACCACTAGTACCAACAGTAGATTAATGGGCACTACAGACAAAAGCACTCACAAGTTTTTTATTTATTATTTTCTACAACCCACTCTTTAAAATTTTCCATTACTTTGGCAAACCAGCCTCAGAGATAAAACATGTCTTCTCCCTCACTTGTTGGTCAATGGCACCGTTCCTGGTTAAAGCCTGATTTCTTCTACAGCTTTGGCACATTTATCCATCAATCATCCAATCCCATGTCGCCCCACAGAGGAGCGTAGGAGCCTGGGGCTAGGCAATTTGGTCCTGACATTTAAGATGAAAGTGACCAGCCTCATTCATCCCTGGCATTACGTGAGCAATAAACCCCAACCACCCCTTGGATATAAACCTTCACCGGCTCAATCCGACTGGAGCGCGATGATTACCCACTAAACCACCAGGCACCATAATTTGATTATATGGTAACCTCTCAGTGTAGTAAATGGTTTCCTGATGTACAGGAAACCATCTGGCTTGTCATTCAGTGTAGATTCACCCACAGGCAAAAGGATGTAGAAAGAATGAAGAAAAGAAAGACAGAAAAGGGAGTGTAAAGTCACCCGTAGGCAGAAGGACAAGGAACGAAGGAAGGAAAGAAAGACAGAAGATTGAAGGAAAGAAGGATAGGGGAGAGGAAAGGGCAGACACCTGAGAGTAGCACTACATCGAGTGAGTGGATGGTGAGCACCCCCACCTACCACATATATCAAAACTGTATAACTGTTTTCACACCTGAATGAATTGTCAGGTGCCAAGTGAATCCAGTCATCACATTTCAAATTTTTTCACTCCTGAACTGATACTGGAGAGGACTTATAATAACATCATTTGCCCCATTCATCACACTTGAATTTCTTTACGCCTTAGTGAATTAAACAGTGTCAGATGACATCAACTGAGTCAACCATTTACCACATTAAACACACTAGAAACTCTTCCC
Source organism: Birgus latro (assembly GCA_018397915.1). NCBI lineage: Eukaryota > Metazoa > Arthropoda > Malacostraca > Decapoda > Coenobitidae > Birgus > Birgus latro. The sequence continues at coordinate 14,234 of JAGKTI010020025.1, read as the reverse complement.
TCTACAATGATTTAATAGGTGTCTGGCGAGATGGCTTTTGAGACCAAACTGCTTACCACATTCATCACACTTGAAATTCTTCACTCCTGAATGAATTAACATGTGTTTGGTGAGAGCTGTCTTGTGTGTAAATAGTTTTCCACATTCATCACACTTGAAATTCTTCACTCCTGAATGAATTAACAGGTGATGAGTGAGACCATTCTTCTGTGTAAATACTCTGCCACATTCATCACACTTGAAATTCTTCACTCCTGAATGAATTAACAGGTGTGTGGTGAGAGTTGACTTGCGTGTAAATAGTTTACCACATTCATCACACTTGAAATTCTTCACTCCTGAATGAATTAACAGGTGTTCAGTAAGACCACCCTTTTGTGCAAATTGTTTACCACATTCATCACATTTAAAATTCTTCACTCCTGAATGAATTAACAGGTGATGAGTGAGACCACTTTTCTGTGTAAATACTCTGCCACATTCATCACACTTGAAATTCTTCACTCCTGAATGAATTAACAGGTGTGTGGTGAGAGCTGTCTTTTGTGTAAATAGTTTACCACATTCATCACACTTGAAATTCTTCACTCCTGAATGAATTAACAGATGTGTGGTGAGATGTTTCTTTTGTGTAAATTGTGTACCACATTCATCACACTTGAAATTCTTCACTCCTGAATGAATTGACAGGTGTTGCGTGAGATAACCCTTGTTTGTAAATAGTTTACCACATTCATCACACTTGAAATTCTTCACTCCTGAATGAATTAACAGGTGTTCAGTAAGAACACCCTTCCGTGCAAATCGTTTACCACATTCATCACATTTAAAATTCTTCACTCCTGAATGAATTAACAGGTGTCTGGTGAGAGCTGTCTTCTGTGTAAATAGTCTGCCACATTCATCACACTTGAAATTCTTCACTCCTGAATGAATCAACAGGTGTTTCGTAAGACCACTCTTGTGTGCAAATTGTTTACCACATTCATCACATTTAAAATTCTTCACTCTTGAATGAACAAGTGCATGTTGGATAAGATTTTTCTTATAATGAAATGCCTTACCACACTCAAAACCTCTGAACTGCTTAACTTCAGTGGAGGACACTGTGTCCAGGACAATCTCATCGTCAATGATGAACATTTTGTCATCCACCTCACACTCTAACTTTAAATCTGGTTCTTCCTTTACTACTTCCATTAATCTATCACCCACCTCACATTCTAAATAAACATCTGGTTCTTCCTTTACCACCTCTATTATTTTGTCACTCACCTCACACTCTGACTGTACAGCTGGTTCTTTCTTTACCACCTCCATTATTTTGTCACCCACCTCACACTCTGACTGTACAGCTGGTTCTTCCTTTACCACATCCAATATTTTGTCACCCACCTCAGACTCTGACTGTACATCTGGTTCTTTCTTTACCACCTCCAATATTTTGTCATCCACCTCAGACTCTGACAAAACATCTGGTTCTTCCTTTACCACCCCCAGTATTCTGTCACCCACCTCACACTCTGACTGTACAGCTGATTCTTCCTTTACCACCCCCAATATTCTGTCACCCACCTCACACTCTGACTGTACATCTGGTTCTTCCTTTACCACCCCCAATATTTTGTCACCCACCTCACACTCTGACTTTACATTTGGTTGTTCCTTTACCACTTCCATTATATCATTCCTTCCACCTCTCTCAACTTCCACCATACTTCAGTTACTCTACCTTGGTGTTAATCTTACTGTCTACCACAAACAGGATGACTTACCTTCACTGTACCAATGCTCTGTCATAAAATGCTCCCATTACAATGAACAATAACTGTCAAAAATTCATCACTATTACTGGATAATAATTGTAAATACATAAAAAGCAAAAAATTTCTACACAGACTATTATTCCTTTAACCCTTTGGCTGTGACCTATCATTACACAGCCTAATTTCCTAAAAAATGAATGTACTAACTATAACTTAGTTGTTACTTTTCCAACAGGAAATGACCATGATGCTTCCATTTTTTGTGTGTGATAATGGTTAAAAAAAAGCTCCTAAATCTATGAGAAAATTGTGATTCCCTGAGAAAAAAATGGAAAAATAATTTTTTGTTACTGTGTAATTTTGTAATAATGAAGAGATTAAGTCCAGCAAAGTTTTTCACCTGTATATCTACACTAGACACATGTACACTGTTCGGTGGCACATAAGAGAAATCAAAATTTACCGTATTTGTACAAGAAAATTGTAATTTTCTGAGAAAAAATGCAAAAATAATTTTTGCTATTCTCTAATTCTGCTATAATGATGAGATTACTTACTTCAAGCAAGGTTTTTCACTTGTATATGTACACTAAACACATGTACAATGTTTGCTGGCATACATGAAATGAAAACTGACTGTATTTATACAAAAACCCAGATGTGTGGATGGAAATGTTTTTTTTTTCGGCTGTGGACTGATGCTGCCTGATATGTCACAAAGAATAATCAGTAGGGTGACCACAGTCATCTAACACAGCCAAAAGATTAAATATTGCTAACACATGTGAATACTTCTGAACCATAACTTTAAACATACAGGCCATCACCGCTGAGTCAAGCTGTCAATTCAGATGATATTGCCAGTGTCTTCATTTCAACCGCTGTTACCTACTGTCTCTGCAGCAACGGATACTGCAAAGGATACCACACCAGGTAAATCATCCAAGATCAGCTCCTTTGTGGGAAAAAACAAATCTTCCACAGGACACTACAAGGATAATAACCCATAAGTTGTTGGCTGAGGTACCTCTTGTTGGATGTGCTAACTCAACATAAGATGTGCCCTCAGTCCTGTTTTATACTTATCATCCATTACTCAGGCAGCACCCTAATGACGACAGTGCTTACAACTGCTTTGTTGCTCTGACTCCAGCTGTGTACCTGGAACAATGGATGCCATTAGACCAGTACCTCCACCAACTTAATAACACTGTCCAGTGAACTTGAACTTTGCATAGAGCTCATTTCTCCTATGTGAAAAAAGAAAAGAAAAAAGTTCTGATTCATTTTTATGGTTATTCAATTTGCTGAGCACTAAAAGACATATGGAAATGTGTGTAATAACAGATGAAGAAAAAAAATGCTGTGTCTTTGTCTTATTAAGGGCTGGTTTGCAAATCTCTGTGTACAACATGAACTGTTATAAACAAAAAATACAATTTATTTAACATTTAATATAACTTTACTGTGACATTCATGATCAGTACATCTTTAACCCTTAAAATGTGACGTTCCTTCCATGAGTAATCATCAAGTAACTGCTATATTACTTCTGGAATGTACTACGAATTTCCTGCCACCTCATTATTGTGCATCAGACATGGATAACATCAATGGTGGCACAGTCTGAGAGTAAGCCACACTATACTGGAATCATTCCTGTACTGAAGATAACAGAAAACTTTTTAAAGAGCCAAAAGAGAGACCTTTGGGAAAATTTATGATTCACTTTTCCCCAATATCAAAACAGGGGGATTCTTAAGCTTTTTTTTGTGTGCAGATTCCACAATGCACAGTATAACCTGGGAAAACTTTAGCCATGCAAAACAATGGTTTACAATACAACACTTTATAAAGGCAGACCCAGAAACTTCAACATGATGATTTTAGTCTTCACACAATCATTACCTTTTAGCTGGGGTCCACATCAACTCCTGACGAATTGACTGCAAGAAGCCATGTGCATGTCCAGTTGCTCTCTCACCACACACCTGAATCACAAATCACTTCATTACATAAACAACAGTTGACTATCTAGTGGAAAAGTACTTAATGTTACATCAACACAACTAATGTAATACTTTTATAAGTCATTGGCCTGCAATCAACAGATTAATGTGTACTTTCTGAGGAAATATAGAAACCAGTAATACTTAAAAGTAAAGTATTTCTAAAACAAAGATACATACAGCAATTATAATTACATAATTTAAACAATCACTGAAGGTGTGAGGTGGTGGCAACCATCATCCACTCACTTGATGTATGGTAGTACTGAACTTCTCCCTTCCCCCTTCTCATTTTATTTCTCTCTGCCTTCCTCTCATCTTACTTCTCCCTGCCCTTTCTGTTACTTTTTATTACTCTCCTTTCCATATCAGGTGGCTCTATGCTCAGTGACAAGCCTAATAGTTTCCTATAACCCAGGAAACCATTACAACTCTAGCTGGTAACAATATAAACAAACTATAGGGTGAAGTGGAGCCTGCTATGGTGCCCCTATTAACTGGGTGAAGAGATGTAAATGTGGCATTCATCCAGAAAGCAAACCACACTATTCCCTGCACCTTGCTTGGGTTAGGTACTGTCAGCCACAAAGGAACATCAGGTCATTGCATGGGACAACCCTGTGATGTTGCTGGCCTGTAGCTGATGGGTCTGCTTGGCCAGACAGTCTGGGGTTAAGCAAAAAATAATCACTGACTGTATCACACATCTGGCAAGTCCTATGTGTGACTATGGGTGCCAGGCTACTCCTCCCAGTGCCACCTCTGCACCACTAAACAACAGGTAGCTACTGATTGCTCTCACATTTGTTTCCTGATGTAGACTGGATGCTTCCGGTACCAGCCTAGTGCTGTTACACTGACTTATTCTACACTCTGTTGCTGCCAAAACCCTCTAGAACAGAGGTTCTTAACCTGGGGGACGTGAGTAAATTCCAGGGGGGGCGTGAGCCCGGAGGAAAAAGTGGAATTTCTCTAATTATATTTGAATTTCTCTTAACATGAGTGTGGCAAATATCAAGATGACTGTGAAATACAAAATATGCTTGGACGGCTTTATGAACTACAAGAAGTAGCAATGCTTCTAGATTCAGAGCAGAAAGCAGATCTCCACGACAAGGTCCAGTCTGAAGGCTTTCTGCTATCTCTATCTTACCTGGTGGACATCTTCAAAATGCTGAGTGCAATCAGCCTTAAACTACAGGGGAAAACATCAACATCATTATGCACCACGACACCATTCGAGCCTACAAGGCCAAATTCGACCTCTGGAGATGAAATCAGGATGGAAATACAGCCAGTTTTAGTAACAATCACTCATCTGAGTGACTTGAAAGCAGAATTAATCTGATACTTCCCAGATATAGACGAGAAGAGTGAAACCTGGAAATTCATCAGGAACCCATTTCAATGTGAGGTAGCTGATGTTTCAGATGAAGTGGAAGAGTATTTTTTTTAGTTGAAGTTCTACTCCTCAGCTGAGGAAGACTTCAAAGAACTGTATCTTGAGATGTTCTGAGTCAAGTACCTTCCTGTTTACCCTCTGATTTCACATCAAGCTCTTCGGATTCTGACAATGTTTGCATCTACGTATCTTTGTGAAGCTGCATTTTCCATGTTCATTGCTATCAAGACCAAGTACAGAAACAGGCTGAACGCTGAAGGGGACCTACGTTGTGCACCCTCTGGCATTCGACCATGCATTCAAGATCTGGTAGCTAAGAAACAGTCAAGTATCTCATTAAATTAGTAAGAGAGTAACCTCATTAAATATGCCGGGTATATTGTTTGCACAGAATTCACGCTCATTAGAAAGACTAAAAACACCCATTCTTTCAGTTTTTCCTTAAAATCTTGGAGGGAATTTTGTCAATTTGGTTGAAGATGCATGGGGTGGGGGGGCATGGAGGGAAGGACCAACTTCTAGAGGGGCGTGGTAGTGCAAGGGTTAAGAACCACTGCTCTAGAATCATAGGACTGACATCTATGTTCTGTCACCACCAAATTCCTTTAGAATTATAGGATGTTAAAAATGGCAACTGTGCTGGATTCAGTCATACAAGGTGATAACCAAAATTTTCAGGACAAGGATCACGACCAGGGTGACCAGATTTCTCTAGCGTGAATATGCTAGACAGCAGCTGAAATTATGCTAGATTGGCAAAAATAATGCTAAATCTTTTGTTTCTCTTAATACGTTCGGTTTCTGTTATATTTTATGATTAATATAGTATTATTTCTATGTTTTTAACTGTATACAGTATGCACTCCTATAATTATGAAAGAAGAACATTAAAATAAATAATTACTCAGGTTCTAAAAGTTTATTTGACAAATATTTGTGCAACATAGGTTGAAACTCTTCCTAATACAGTAGTTTCAACACTACCTGTAGAAAATGAATGCAAATTTAATGTATTAATGTGTGAATTAAGTTTGAAAGTTGTGGGTTCCTATTTTTCATACATTTTGTGCAACATAGGTTGAAACTCTTCCTAATACAGTAGGCCTACATTTCAACACTACCTGTTGAAAATAAATGCAAATTAATGAGTGAATTGAGTTTGAAAGTTGTGGGTTCCTATTTTTCATACATTTTGGAACTAAATTTTTTCTGTTAGTTTTTTTCTTTTTAGCAACTATTTCTTTTACGTCTGAAGACATTTTATCCTGCAAAGAATTTAATAATTAACTAGAACAAAGTACACTTAAATTTTAAAGTATTTATAAACAGTAAAAAGGCCAATACGTGACAGGACCAGTGGCGACTGGCGTGATACTACTGAGATATCAGTCCTAATTACTGGGTACCACTGTTCTGTACCACACTTCGGACTTAAGCATTGCAACCTACAGGAGGCACTGAAGCAGTAGAGAAATGATGGGCACTGAACCTGCCGCAGCCTGAACAGACGGCATCCACAGACTCAACTGAATAACTGACTTTAGTCCGCCACGGCGCCACCCCGGGTCCCTGGCCCAGCGCCTGTGGACCTGTACAGTACACGTCTACTCTTTTTCAATGCCCGTGATTTCCTGCTCTAGGTTCGTTAAAAGTATGGACTTTCACAGTTACCATTAATCATATTATATTGAACATGTATCCTGGACTTCAATCCAGAAACTACCGCTAGCCACGAGTGGTAAGTTATTATAATCGTTTCATTTCGTTCGTTTCGTTTTTGAAGGCTGCAACATGCTTGCTTGCGTCGGCCTTTTTGGATTGGAGCGTGTAGCATTTTATGACCGGATGCCCTTCCTGATGTCTACCAATGACCCTTGGGTGGGTTCGATCCTCCGACCCTACGGCCAGAGCGGAGCGCTCTAACCCACTGAGCCACGGCTGGTAAAAATTGTCCTAAGCTCATTAGATTATGCTAAAAATATGCTAGATTTGATAACATGCTAAATTTTATGCTAAACACACAATTTTCTGTAAAAATATGCTAAAATTAGCATAATTATGCTAAATCTGGTCACCCTGATCACGACTCCTAAACGGATTGTAGTACCGCGATGTGCCTCTAGGTGGCAGTACTGACATGCACTGTGAGTCAGTGTGTCACGCGCCGAGGAGCTAGGCAGACGGGGATTTGTGACATTCATTTGTTTGCTCTTGTGCATGTCATCAGGTGATTTTCAGACATATATAAAAAAGGAACAGTGACTTTGCATCAAATTTTCTGCAAATCTCAGGAAAAATGCAAAACAGATCCTGACAATGATTCAACAAGTGTTTGGTGAGCAATCTCTTGGTCGGCCACAGGTGTTTCAGTGGTAGGTATGGTTCAAGGCCGGTTGAACGTCAGTTGACAACGACAACCACACAGAGATGCCCTCAACCAGCACAGCTCCTCAGAATGTCACAAAATTCAGCAGCTCATCTGTAAGGATCGACATCGGAGCATTGACGATACTGGTGAGGAGGTGGGAATTGGTTTTGTGACATGTCAGAGGACTCTCACTGCAGCAATGTGTCTGTGTCTTCTCTGAGCTTCTTGAACTCACCTCAGAAGATGAAACCTTCTTGTCCAGGCCCTTTGTGACTTGTTTCTATTCCCAAAAATGAAGATCAAGCTGAGAGGACACTGTTTTGATACCACTGAGGACATCCAGAAGGAACAGCAGGCAGTGCTTGACACTTTCATTGAAAAGGACTCCCAGGGAGTGTTCCAGCAATGGAGGAAGAGCTGGGACCAGTTTATCAATGTGCAAGGGAACTCTCTCAAGGGTGATGGTGGCCAACAGGAGCTATGGTGAGTTTTCAAATTTATACAGCATAAGTCCAGAAAATTATGGATAGCATATATTAGTGGTAGGTGGTGGTGACCATCATCCACTCACTTGATGTAGTGCTGCCTACATCTTCCTTAGCCTTATCATTCTTTGTGCCTGCCCTCCTCTCTTCCTATTTCTTCCATCTTTCCTGTCACTTCTTATTGCTTTTCTTTCCTTTACAGGTGGCTTTACATTGAGTGACAAGCCAAATGTTTTCCTGTAAGCCAAGAAACCATTTACAACGCTGGGTGGTAACCATATAACCAAACCATACGTGCTCCCTACGTGTCAAGTGCGTTGGTGGAGGGTCAGTGCCCCTCCCCATAAAACAAATACATACTGTAACTCAGAGTCAAATGGCCACCCCTTATGGGACTGTGGCATCTGGCAATAGATAGATAGATAGACAGACTTCATATATAACCCCTTCGGTTCAGTGTATTTTTCCATACATTGCATAAAATCATCCTTAGATATCCAAAATAATTTAAGAGAGGACAACATGAGCAAAGTTCAGCACTTATTATTACAAGCCAAACCTTACAGTACCTATTCAAACACATGTCTTACCTAACTTAAACTGTCTAACCTAACAATATAAACAAACCCTTCCAAAAATAACCTAACCTAACATACCCAAGCCAACCCTAACCTAACCTAACACAATTTAACCTAACTTTAACCAAAAACTGGCGTAATTTAACGTAAACTAACCTATGGTAGCTTATCCAAACACACTATAATATCATAAATTAGGTCAGGATAATAATTTGGCATTAAATTATTTATTTAAGGTGGAAAAACAAGAACTACAAGTCTTTTACCATCACCTTTCATTCAATGGAATCAGCTGTTTTTTGTTTACGAATTATCACTGGGCCTGGCATGGTGCAGTACCATGATCCATGATGTGTGTGCCTGTCTAACCCACAGAATGCATACCTTTCTGTGTATTTATGATAATACATGCCCATCTAAGTCTCCATTACTGAAACTAATTAATAATTAGTAAGGATGTGATTTTTCTTCTGACTGTTGGTGGCCTTCATGCCAGCCACCTCAACCTCTAGACCTGTCCCAAACCAGGAAATATGTGTGTCTGTGTATTTGCCTAGTTGTACTGTATTTACCTAATTGTGATATACAGGAAACGTGCTACACTCGTGGGGTCCCGTCTCTTTCTCAGCAAGTCAGATTTTGCTTTGAACTCATTTAAGTTTTTAGACTGGACGATCTCTTTGTCCAGGCTATTCCACAGGTCTATGCATCTATGTGGAAAACTATATTTCTTGATATCCTTCAAGCAGCTTGGTTTTTTCAGTTTCATTCTGTGTCCTCTTCTTACTCTTCTACCCCATACAAACAGATCTTCTCTGTCAATTTCATCTACTCCCATCATGGCCCTGAATACTGCAATCATGTCTCTCCTCTCTCTCCTTTCCTCCAGCTTTTCCAGCCTCTCTCTGTACGACAGATCTGCCAGGCTTGGGAACATCTTGGTTGCTGTTCTTTGTATTCTCTTGATCTTGCTTATATCTTTTGTTTTGTGTGTGTGTGTTTAGTTTTTTTTTTTTTTGGAGGGGGGGCTTTACATATAGCCGGAAAGACAGTAGGTTGGGTTGTTACGAAAATTTAGGGTAGCTCTGGATATATCAGCAAAGGTAAGCATAATTTAGGGCCAAAACAGCATGCCAAGATGGTGTAGTAGTAGTAATAGCTGTCCCCTAGGCAGTCTGGCCGAACAGCCCCGAGTCCCTAAGGAGGGCCACAGCTGAGACCACTCTTTCCCACAGAGCTCTCAAGAAGTGTATGTTGTGTTGTTGGAGCAGGCAACTGTGTGCAATGCAGTCTTCCATAATGTGTCTAATAGTATGGGATGCTGTGTTGCATCCTGGACAGGCATCAGCAATGGAGTCATCCAGCCTCTTCTGATAACTCAGGAAGGCTGGATGATGCCCACATCTCAGCCTGGCCAGGTGGACTCTGTCTTCATGAGGGAGATAGGATTCAGAAGGGTGGATATCAGGAGGCCATGCATGCAGCTGTGTGTTGTCTTTAAGTGACTGAATGGAGCGGCGAGTGATTTGAGAATGGATATGCTTCTGGAAGCTGGTCTGCGGTGGGCGAGGGGGGGAGGGGGAAAGATGACAGTATTTGTGTATGATATCATGTGCTGGGTGTTGTTTTGATGTTCCTTGGTGAGTGTGGATGTGCTGCCGTATAGTGTAGTGGACGTTGTGGGTTTGTGGAGGCAGTGGCAAGAATTTGTGTGCCTCTTATCTAGATGATCCTTGACTTTGAGGACTTTGGTTTCTTGATGGTGGTGGTCTGTGGGTGTAGTAGCTGTGCAGCCTGTGATTATTTTTAAAGCATTGTTCTGTATGGTCTGTAGAGTATTGTAGTGTGTTGTAGTGGGGTTAGAAGCCTAAGAAAGGCTTGCATAACTGATCACTGAACATATATATTGTTTGTATACTGTGGTGGTGGTTTCTTTGTTGTCCAAATATTGTATGGGCAAGCAACCTCAAGGCACTGAGTCTTGGTGTTAATTTATATTTAATGTTTGTGATGTGTTGTTTAAATGACATTGATGTATTGTATGTTACACCAGGGATTTGTGTGTGTGTGTGTGTGTATTTACCTAACTGTATTTACCTAATTGTGATATACAGGAAATGAGCTACGCTCGTGGGGTCCTGTCTCTGTTTCTCAATAAGTCATATTTAGCTTTAAACTCGTTTAAGTTTTTAGACTGGACAATCTCTTTGTCCAGTCTATTCCACAGGTCTATGCATCTATACGGAAAACTATATTTCTTGATGTCCTTCAAGCAGCGCGGCTTCTTCCGTTTTAGTCCATGTCCTCTTGTTCTCTTATCCCATAAAAACAGATCTTCTCTATCAGTTTTATCTACTCCCATCATGGTCCTGAACACTGAAATCATGTCACCCCTCTCTCTCCTTTCCTCTAAGGATGGCAAATCCAGCCTTTCTAGCCTCTCACTATATGACAGATCTGCCAAACTGGGGACCATCTTGGTTGCTGTTCTTTGTATTCTCTCAATCTTGTTTATATCTTTCTTTTTGTGTGGGGACCACACTACTGCCGCATATTCTAACCTGGGGCAGATCATGGCCGCTATCAATTTTTTCATCATCTCTTCATTCATGTAATGAAATGCCACTCTTATGTTGGTCAAGAGTTTATATCTCTCTCTAACTATCTTGTTGATGTGTTTTTCAGGTGACAAACTATCCTGGACCAGCACTCCTAAATCTTTCTCTTCTCTCGCTTTTGTGATTGGTTTATTACCCATCATATAATTCAGTGATGGTCTCTTGGTGCTTTTACCCATTTCCAATATTTTACATTTTTTTGCGTTGAATTTCATTTCCCACATCCGGCTCCAGTCATGTATCCTATCCAGATCCTCCTGCAACATTTTACAGTCCCCTTCAACCTCTACCTTCCTCAAGATCTTGGCATCATCAGCAAACAGGCTTGCATAACTGCTCACTCCATCTACCATATCATTTATGTAAATCAGGAACATTACTGGCGCCAACACCGAGCCCTGTGGGACACCACTTGTTACTTCTCTCCATCCAGACAACCTGTCCTTTATTACTGTCCTCATTTGTCTGTCTCTCAAAAAGTCTTTCATCCATTCCAGGAGGTTACCCTTCAGTCCTCCTATATGCTCTAATTTCCACATTAGTCTCTTATGGGGTACCTTGTCAAAGGGCTTCTCCAAATCTAAATACAGTAATCCCTCCATTATTCGGACGTCCAATACTCGGACATACTCACTATTCGGATATTGTGGGCTGCCCAACCCCCAAAATGCCAAAAAATTCGGATTTTTTTTTTTTTTAATCGATTTTTTTGGTCTGCGTCAGTTTGAATTTCCCGCCCGCGCCGATTGGCTATGTTTACACTCGTGGCGCCTGTCTGTCGGTCGCCATTACCCACTCAGCTACTGCCTTGTGAACACCTCCGACAATGGGGGCCGAAGTGATTGCTTTTGTGGTGATACCCTACCTCCTGCAGTGCTTGATACTGCTATTCACCTTCTTCATCATGTGTGTGATGGAATTTACTGTTATGTACAGTGCAGTGAAGTGATGTGATTCCAGTTATAAAAAAAAAAAAACGTTGTGGAAAGTGTTGGTGATAAGTGCTGGTGATTCTCAATTGGAAAGGTGTGTCAGGTGCAAGGTCTTCCTGTCAGAGTCTGAGATGATAGAGTGGGTTATTACATCAGGATGGCAGCTTCTTGTTTGTAAGTACCCTAACTTCATGCCTAACCTGTTTTCATCATGCTGTAAATGTGTTAAAAAATTACCAAAAATGTTAAGCATAATTTCCTGCTTGCAATTTAATTTTTTCATGCATGGTTCTTAAGTGCACTAGCTAGGAAAAAGGTGGAAGCCAGTGAATTTCATATTCGGTCATAACCTAACCTAACCTAACCTAACCTAACCTAACCTATCCTAACCTAACCTAACCTTACCTAACCTATGGTTACCATAAAGATTTTCATGCCTAACCTGTTTTCATCATGCTGTAAATGTGTTAAAAGATTACCAAAAATGTTAATCATAATTTCCTACTAGCAATTTAACTTTCCCATGCATGGTTCTCAAGTAAAACAGCTACAAAAAAGGTGGGAGCAGTGAATTTCATGTCCGGTCCTAACCTAACCTAACTTATGGTTACCATAAAGATTTTCATGCCTAACCTGTTATCATCATGCTGTTAGTGTGTTAAAAAATTACCCTAAATGTTAATCATAATTTCCTGCATGCAATTTAATTGTGTGCAACACACATTTTGGGAAAAGAATGAGCCGGTCGATTACGTACGAGTCTGGGGGAAATAGCAGTCAGATAGATTATTTTCTGGTCAGGAGGGTTGATAGGAGGTTAGTGAGGGATGTTAAAGTTATAGGATGTGAAGAATGTGTGCAGCAGCACAAACTGTTGATTTGTGACATGGTGCTTAAGGAAAGAGTGATGAGAAGGAGGATATATGTACCTAGGAGGAAAATATGGAAGCTGGGAAACATGTTAGTAAGGGATGCCTTTTATAGTGAGATGAGGAGAGTGGTGGCTGAACAGGGAGCCGTAGAAAGAGGCGTTAATAAACAGTATAGAACCCTTAAGAACGACCTCTTGAGAGTTACCAATGCAGTATGCAGTTGGACAAGAGGCCCACCAAGACATAAAGTAACTTGGTGGTATGATGAGGGTGTAGAAGCCGCAGTTAAGGAGAAAAGAAGGCTTTTCCGGGAATGGAAGAAGAGTGGTAACAGGGAGGAGTACTTGGCTGCCAAGCGCAGGGCTAGAAGAGAGGTATACAGGGCGAAGTCTGAGTCACAGACACTTTTACTTGATAATCTAAATCATGGAGAAAGGAAAAATATGATTTTTAGGGTGGCAAATCAAGTGAAGAGGGATAATCGGGATATTGTATGTGAGCAGTGTGTGAAGAATGATGAAGGAAGGGTAATTGTGAACAGTGGGGATATTAAAGATGCATGGAGAGAGCATTACAGCCGGTTGTTGAATGAGGAGTTTGATTGGGATAGGGAAGGTTTGGAGCCAGCAGATCCAGTGTTTGGCCCTTGGCCTTTGATTGACGCTGCTACTGTGAGTGAGGCAATAGGCAGGATGTGGGTGGGGAAGGCGGCAGGTGTATCTGGGTTGACTGCCGAAATGTTGAAGGCCTCAGGAGATACTGGAGTGAGGTTAGTCACTGACCTGATAAATATGATTATATATGAGTGTGTTGTCCCAGATGATTGGCTGAAGAATGTAATTGTAAATGTGTACAAAGGGAAGGGTGATGCCCTGGAAAGGGGAAATTACAGAGATATAAAGCTTTTAGATCAGATAATGAAAGTAATGGAGAGAGTTCTAGAAGGTATGATTAGAGAAAGAGTGAATATCGATGAGATGCAGTTTGGGTTTATGCCAGGAAGGGGGACCACTGATGCCATATTCATTGTTTGACACCTTCAGGAAAAATATATTGGAAAGAAAAGGGAATTCTATTTTGTTTTTGTTGATTTGGAAAAGGCCTTTGACAGAGTCCTTAGAGAGGTGGTGAAGTGGGCAATGAGAAAGCTAGGGTTGTGTCAGGGGAAAATGAGAGTTTGCTCTGGCGAGGTCGCCAGATGTCA
>JAGKTI010020024.1:0-16608 GCA_018397915.1 Birgus latro | reverse complement strand
ACTGAGTGAATCTTTCCATTTGAAGGTTGAATTGAAACAAGGATGTGTCATGTCTCCATGGTTGTTCAACCTGTATATGGATGAGGTTATAAAAGAGATACAAGGTCGGGCAGTGGATGTTGGAGCGGCCCTAGTGAGAGAGGGCAGTGTTTGGAAACTCCCTGTACTGTTGTTTGCAGATGATACTGTGTTGTTGAGTGAAGACGAAGGGGAGCTGCAAGGCTTGGTAGATGAGTTTGGGAGAGTGTGTAAGAAACGGAATCTAAAGGTGATGTGGGGAAGAGTAAAGTGATGGTCTTCGAGAGAAGTGAAGCCAGCGAGTGTACAGTGAGATTGGATGGGAAGGAAATGGAGAATGTGAGTGAATTTAAGTACTTGGGCAGTGTGATGAGTAAGGATGGTAGTCTGGAGGGTGAAGTGCTCGAAAGGGTACAGCAGGGAAGGAAGGTTGCTGGTTCATTGAAAGCAGTGATAAGAAACAGGGAGTGAGCATGGAAGTGAAAAAGTTGTTACATGACAGTATTGTGATACCAGCTCTGACATATGGAAGTGAAGCTTGGACCCTGTTGGAAGGACAGAAGTCAAGAGTGAGAGCAGTGGAAATGAGTTATTTGAGAGGAGCATGTGGAGTCACATGGAGAGACAGACTAACAAATGAGGAAGTGAAGGAGCGTTGTCGTGTGGTTGAGGACGTGATGAGAGGTGTTAGGAGAAACATGTTAAGGTGGTTTGGGCATGTGGAGAGGATGGAGAGTGAAAGATTGATGAGGAGAGTGTATGTGAGTGAGGTGGAGGGAGTGAGAAGGAGAGGGAGGCCGAGGATGAGATGGAGGGATGGAGTGGAGAGGTATATGAGAGAGGGGGGTGTGAGTTGGGAGCGTGGTAGTGAAATGGCAGGGGACAGAGTGACATGGAGGCGATTTGTTTGTGGCCACCCCATTTGGGATTGAGGCGTCTGGCGATAGATAGATAGAACCTGACATACTAGTACATACGTATGACCGAAGTTCATCCATTCATTATCCAATCCAGTATTGCCCCACCAGGAGCATAGATATCTGGGGCTAGGTTACGTTTATGGCAAGAGTGATCAGTTGCTTGCCCCTTAATGGTATTGTGTGAGCAGTAAACCCCAACCACCTTTCAGAATTAGACTCTAATAGGCCACATATTCTTGTTGGAGTGCCATAACTCACTTGATCACCAGGCATCTAATAATTATATGAGGGCAACAGGGCTGATACACTATATCAGTACACAGCACTAAGGCCCACCAGTTATTTGCCTGTGTGCACCAAACCATAAGTGCTCCCTAGGTGTCAACAAGTGGGTTGGTGGAGGGTTAGTGCCCCTCCCTGTATAACAAATAACTCAGTCAAATGGCCACCCCTTACGGGATTATGGCATCTGGCAATAGATAGATAGTGCATAAGAGAACTTTCCCTTTAAGGGGAAAGTACCCAGTGCAACAGGAATACAACTCTTAAGTTTTTCGGATATACCCTGACTTAATTAATGTTCTGGTTTTTCCTTTGCATTGGCATTCAGTTGCAGAGTTTCCTTTCATTTTTTCGTATTTCCATAGCAGCTGAATCTTTTCTCAGTTGACACAGATTGGGATAGTGACTATGTGAAATCACTGGAAGATGGCATCTCTGGCCCGTGTGACCTTCTCAAACTCATTCACCTGATGGGCACAGAGATTACCACATGTGAGGGACTCCTAAAAGATGAGCTCGAGAAGAGAAAACGCTACAAGGTGAGATGCTGTTTTTTTATTCATAGGCTGCCACTTTTTTTGGTTGAGTGAAATAATGTGAGAAGACAATTTATCCTAGGAGTCAATCAGGAATGTGACTCCCAGGACTATTTGTACTGGGTTGCTCAAAACATCAGCTCTGTCGAACTTGGGGGTAGGTTGTCTGCTGGCTGTACCTTATTTGCTAAACAATGGTTAGATATCTAGTAGGCAGATATTAGTTGTTTGAAGATAGGTTTATGTGTTGGTATATAACTGGTGAATAAATCTTGCTGTCCAGTGATTAAGTCCCAGTGCTTTTATGGTCAACTCACTTGTCACATTTCATATATGTACTCCACCATGTTCATCACTCATTACAGTCCAAAAAAAGCAAAATAAAGAACTGTTCTCAGACTGATATAGAGTACACTATTGAAAAGGTAAAGAGGACATTGCTGTTATCCAAACCAAGCACGTACGTGGTGACGAAGACAACTAAAGTATCAAAAAATGGCAAGCTAAAACTCAAAAGCTGTCTAGGTGATTCCCAAGGAAGTTGAAGGAAAGCAGGAGCAGGAATGTTTAATGGCTGAATTGGATGTGGCAAAAAGTGGAATGTCCATTTCAACACAATACAGTTGCAAATGGAGTATGTGGCTCAGGGAAGATGAACAGTCCAGCCCTGCATTATCCAAGGTCACTCACTATTGGGCACTGTAATATCCATCAGCCCACTGGATAGGTAGTAGGTGGATGGCTACCATCATTCCAGTGGGCACTACCATGGGAGTGATGCTGGGTCAGACCTCTGTAGGTGGCCTTAAGCAACACTCCCAGGCAAGGAAATTGATCACATTTACCAAGTACACTCAGTAGGCAAAATCTGAGCTGAGACTTCTGCTCATACATAGGCTATCTCCTGTACACAGCTCATCCTCTTGGGGGTTATGCTTTTTTCCCTGCATCTTGCCATGTGGAAGAACCTTGTTTAGACCTTGGTGAAGGGCTGTATGCTGCAGGAAGGTGGCTTCTCATTTATAATCAGTGGGTTTGCTTGGCCAGACAGACTGGGGTACAACAGCAACCACTCTACACTCCTTCTTCATGTGTCTCCTTAATGAGGAGGTTTGTTGGAAAACGGTTTTACTTTAAAGAAATGCCTTTTTCCTCAGATTGACGACAGTCGGCGGACACACAACTACGATCAGTTCATAATAACCTTTCTGGCAATGCTGGCAGAACAGGGTAAGATGGGTGACCTGGTGAAACAACAACTTCAGCCAGGACGGAAGCGACCACCTCCAGCACCCACCACACCTCGCACCTCCAAGTTAGGATCGCAGTGTTGTGTACACTAGTGCCAGAAGTTAGATAAGTTGATGATGTGATATGAGCATCATACACATTAAGATTCTTCTCAGAGTGAGATATTTTATGAATTGCCAAAAACCTCTTAATAGACTAAGGACACCAAAATACAAGGTGCCAGTAGTTATTGGCTAGGTTTGAATGTGTGGATAGAGCTTAACAGATAATTTTTACTATTAAAGGTGCAGATTCATCACACTCTACCCTTGTAAGGCAGCTCTGACAGAGCAGTTATTAGACCCTTTGAGTGATGATCTGTTAAGTATTTCCTTACTGTTGACATCACTCCCTTGGATAAACACAAGTCCTGATGCTCAGGAATACACAGTAAATATTGTATTGTTAGGAGTGGTGGTAGGGGGTTCTATAAGGTATGGTACTAATCTGAATTAATATATGTTGTAAGTCCATACTGTATAGTGAAGTACTAATCCTTCTGTCCCTGGAGTACTCCCCTTAGCTTAATTAAATTGTCTGTGTTAGCCAGAATGAAATACAAAGTACATATTTGGGCTGAATGAGTTGGCAGAGCTGGGTAACTACTGTGTTGGAATGCCACCTGTGAAATGTTATATTCCAGTAGCACAAGTTACTTTCCCTTTGTACAACTGCCACACTTATCTCAGTAGATCTTTGCTATAATGGACTAATTGAGGGGAATCCTGATCTGATAAAGCCAATACTTTGTTAAATCTGATGCCCCCCACCCACTCCAAGGTGGAATTTCAAGCACATTTTTTGAAAAAAAAAAATGAGTACAATAGCATATTATAGTAATAAAAGTGATACCTGTACCCATTTTACTAAGTTGGCACATAATTTAGCTCATTTGAAACTTATTTCATATCCTTGTCATAGCACTTCTTCCTTAATACAGTATTATCATAGGTTGTTACTGCAAGTCAGCAATCACGATGGGCAGAGAGAAATTTCAGGCCAGGTTGGAGTAAAAAGGGTAGGAAACACATATATTTGTGACCTGTTATGCACCATTTAATGGACATTGTTCATTATAGCTGATGAAAGTTCAGCAGCCTTTGTAGTGTTTGTTAAATCCAATATCTGGTTGATTGAGGTCCATTGAATTGAGGGTCTACTGTACTATACAAGGGAACATTGGTTCCCTTGTGTAGTTCCAGCAGAGCACAGGACTGCTTTGCAGAGGCAGTTGATGGACCTGCTCGGCCAGACAGGCTGAGGTTGATCGACAACAACAGCGGGGATGGTGTGTTGAGGGACTTACGTGGCACCAGTGTTTTTGTGGGTGTGTGTGTGTTCGACTCTGGGCATAGGCATTACAGCCTCCTTCCAAGGTCCAATAGTCCTCCTTCATACCATACACCTCCATATGTCACCGCTTTGGCGTTAACGTCCACCGTCCTTATTGAATACATGCTAGGGCTATCTTATACAAGACTGGAGTATTGGTATTAGTGAGGATATTTTACATGTCGGCGGGTCTTCTGGTAGATCAGTAAAGTCTGGTTGAATGAAATTCAAATCCTTAAACTGTTCCCTGCCCCAGCCGGGATTATAACCTGGGTCCGGTAGGACTGCAGGCCACCATTCTACTGATTGGAGGTTTTCCAGCTAAGTTGATGAGAGACATTAACTTATACACTAGTATCCCAGAGGACCTCTAACCACCTCCTGGTTATTGTAGGTGGAGTAAATATACCCTACCTTAAATTATTCAGAACTACTATTATTCTTTGTAACCCAGATATTCAATACCTGTTGCAGAGCTCCCATGAAGAAGTCAGAATCCAAGTCCTCCCCGAATTCGTCCAAGAAGCGAGGCAGAAAGAAGAAAGCGAAGGGTAAGAGGAAAAGATGAAGTCAGCCTGTAGGGAAACTAAACTGTCAGCTTAATAAAGGACAAGAACAGTCATTTTATACAAAAGCAGTTTTATGTAGCACAGAAGGTTGCCGAAGCTCATAATTGTAAAGCATAGTTTATAAAGGTAACAAGACAAACTTAACTAGTTTAACTCAGGTGAATTATAAAACTGTTATCAAGCTATGACATCTGAACATAAAGTATCACTTGCATTAATCCACAGGAAGATCAAAGTTCCATTCTGAGCTTTATCAATATTTACATATTATATTTTAGGTGCCAATAAAGGCCTCTAACAACATTTCATCTTCCCATTAGCTACTTCAAGTGTGATGACCACACTACTGCAGTGGTTAAACAAAACTACAACCATTACAGCTGTGTGAGAATATACAGCTAAAGTAACGTTTATATCCATAATATGTCAGTCATTACAAAATAAGCACCACTACCCTCTACGTGGCATACATTATATGTATGAAAAGTAGAGCAACCATTTTACTATTTACTCAAGTTAAAAATAAACGGTTTTAGGCAATGATAGTTTCACTTTTTATAATGCTTGAGAAATAGCAGTAATATAGGAAATTATGTTGAAGTAATCAATAACTACTGTAATTCATTATGGACAGATATCTGTAAAATGCAACCAAAGCTGAACTCTTCACACACTGACAAACTAATATTGGTGTAAAATACTTTGCTATATTACAGAGTTGCCACTGAGCTGCATCATTGAGGCATATATTTATTAAATCACAGGGGTGGAATCACAGTCTGGACAGAATTAATGTTCTTGCTCACATTCAGCTACAACTGTACTACTCAGGGAATTATTTTTTTCATATTTGGTGCTAGGCAAGCAGATGTACATTACATACATTCCTTTTTTTTACCACAATACTTTACCCAGTTGTAATGGGCTCATATCCTCTGATGTGGTCTTAGAGAGCACATGCACAAAAATGGATGTCAGCATAACCAATATTTGAATTTTGTGAGTTTATTTCATGAGAGGCTTGCCAATGGTCCTGGCATATTTAGGATATGCTGGACTCAAAAAAAAAATTTAAATCAGCAGTTCTGTCCCAATTATGGTTGTGTGTGTGTGTGTATTTCATTCTATCCAGTTTTCCTGATACTGATGTACTATGTTGTAAACTTGAGTTTCTTCTAATGAAAAAGGGTTAATTCTTCCTTTTCTGCTCCTTACTTTTTGTATACTTATTCCCTCCAGTACTTCTTCCTTGACTTTCTTTGCCTATTCCTCTCTATTAATTGGTATACAGGTATATGCATAGCACTAAGTATTTAAAAAAAAAAACCCTGTTACATAATACACAAACCAGGAAATGGGCTACACTGATGTACCAGCCACAAGGCAAGACATAAGCTTTAGGAATATGGATCATAAAATTAGCTCAAGCTTATATTTACATCAGCAATCTGATGTGGGAGATGTGATTTGTGTGATTACTTTATATGAAGGGAGCTGCAATAATTCTGATACACAAGCTGCATACCTAACTCAAAGCATTACTTCAAAACTTCAAATATACCATGGAAGAATACTGTATCTTTCAGTTCCCCTGTATTACGCACACAACAAAATATAGTGCTCCATATACAGTATATCTGTTCTTTATTTACACCACTGAGCTCCAGGACATCATTTTCAATTTACTAAAAACTCGTCAGATCTTATTAGTTCAGTAAAACCCCTTCAGTATGTAGCCTTTTCCAAGCTGAATCAAACTGTCTGGTAGCAGCTAGAATAAACTAGTCACCTGGATTCAAGCAATGGGTCGAAACAATTTTTCATAAAACTGCTGCACTTCTTGATAGCTGAGAATATGATGCAATCAATTACCACCTTTCCAAAGTCTTTCCATCACAGCATTACAAACTCAGTTACCTTGCATGTGTCATAATCTGTGTCAATGACAAATGTACAGTATGTATACTCTGGCTAACAGTATTTAGTTTTTATCATAAATTACAAACATCTCTTAGAAAAGTAAACCTCATTCTTAAACACAGTATATCTTCATATATCCAAACTAACTCAAGGTTATAGCTGTCATCATCATCATCCAGCCCCCCTTTCCCACTCTAGTGCAGGGTGAGGAGTAGCAACATCCAGACAGCCCAAGTCTGCCCAATCCAATGGGCCACGCTTCCATTCACTCATCATTCAAGTCCCCAGAATCCTGGCTCAGTCTGATACACCAAAAACTTTCACCACATTCTGTAGCTTCACAAAAACGTATCATAAAAAAACTCAATGCTTTTCCATGGGCTACATAAATATATCTTAAAGCTATTTACTTCTTGGTGAGTACAGCTGAATGTGTAAAGAAGGTGAAGAGGTAAAGGCTATCAAGAAGATAGTGTACTAAGAGAGGAGGGGATGTTTTAGGAAGAGAAATGTTTGGTAACTGTTCTATGGCCACCCTTCATGAGAGTGGCATCAGGTATAAGATAACTAGAAAATTAGTATACAGTGACTACATTCCTATTATGCAAATGGAAATAATAAAATGGCAAAAGCAGTCAGTTTGCAAACTGTGTGATACAAAAGTCTGTGCTGTAACAGACACAATATATTGCTGTGTGCAGTGTGCACCAGGCTCTTCTACTGCAGAGTGACTAATAAAACATCTTGTTCAAGTTTTCAACTGACCATATGTTAAGATAATCAAAGGTCCAGATAACTGAGGCTTTATTGTACACACTAAAATGTTCAGATGTCAGTGGTTAGTATAAAGATTTTATCACCTCTGTTAGACACTTAAAAATATTCATAACCCAATAACATTTACAGTAAAACAGAAAAAATACTATATATCGTCTTGTTCACAAAGCTCAGATAAACACATCATGCCTAAATGTACAATTATATTCTCTATCATGTGGGCTAATTTGCAGAATGAATGTATCTATTTTTCTAACATTTAAACCCTTTGCAAACATAATTAGATTAGTAAAATTTGCTTTAGCAGCCACCATCCTGAATAACCAATGTCATACGTACTGGTACATTCTGCAGACTTATTGCTATTGAAACTTAAAGCAATATTGTACAGTATAGGTTATGACAGCTGCAATAATACCACTACTCTCAGTACTTCATACCGACCTTAGCAGTTGTTGTTACTGTTACTGCAGCCCCAGGTTCATCTGAATATGATCCAGTGGAAGGCAGACTGAAGTTGTCCTTCTCTTGTGATCAACCATCCTCCTTTTGGGGGACAGAGAGGGAGCTGAGGGACATTTGTATAACTGAGCAGCAGAACAGCCTCTTTATGTGCCACCACATAAAGGAATCCCTCCAACACCCACCATAACAGAAAACAAACCTTTCAAACCAGCTTTCCGAGATATGGAAAGAATGAATTTTGTTCCTTTTACAATTAGAAATACAATAGGGATGTGATTTTCTACATTAGGTATCTGATTAGCAGCCCATAAGATGAAAGAACTTGCCGGAAATATGTAAAATTAATACATAACACTGATTCAGAGGTCACATTTACCCCCTCTGCCAGATGACTGATATTGTATTTTATTCTTCCTACCACTAATTAATTTCTTCAGCTCTAGAGATATTTCTGGCTGTGTATACAAACTCCATTAACACCTTCACAATGAGAAGTCTCCCTCAGGTCGAACAGTGGTTGCATGAATAAAATACAAAAGATGTCCTTGGACCGAACAGATCAACTGGTAAGTGGAATAATTATAGCCACCTTACACTGCTAAATTTGAAGGCAAGTATGTCTCGATAAGGTTGAATAATAAAACGATAGTTATTCAAATTATGGATATAAAAATAGACATCAAACATTCTTTCATCAGAGAGAAAATCAGATCCTTAAAAAAAAAAAAAAAACTTTTACAACTTCTGCTCTTAAAAATTAAACCATAAAAGATAAATAATAATAATAATAACCATAATCATACTGCAATATAAACAGACTACTCAATCAACAGTATTGTTTTTTTTTCATGAATTGTTTTTGTTGTCTTCACACACATTGAAATAATGCAATCTTGCATTCAGAAAGTGTTCGTATGTGTTCAGATACACAAATGCACCAGTAACCCATATGCTAATGAGAATACATGAAAACAAAAATAAGAATAAAAGCATGTATGGGTTAGTCAGCATAGTTTTGTAAGCCAGGTAGTGCATAATTACCTGCCTGAGGAGCCTCCCCAGTGTGCAAAGTTGAAGTGCTACTTGTCTGGCATAGCCTGACCTGCAATTCACACTGCCCTAGTAACAAACCTGGAGCTGTTATTTGCATTCCACAGGTTCAGCTGAATTAAAATGTCTGGTGGGAGTCTGAGCAAAATTCCCAAGTGAGTCTGTAGCAGTGAAGGGGTTTAACATACTGGTACTTTATAGCCCACCAACAGCTGGGTTTTGTCTGAACTAAGTAAAGCTGTCTGGTTGTACCCTGAATAAAATACCTAAATGTTTGTATAGCAGCCAAATGGTTAAATGTATCCACAATCTGGTTTAATATCTAACTGAATTTCCAACACACCCTTTAGTAACCTATTTTGTGCTAACTAGCAAGAACTAGACAAGACATTAGATAAAGTAAAATGAGCTCATATATTCCTGTATATGAAAAGCTAGGATGCAACAAACTACAGGGTGTAAACAAGTACATGTGCAGTAAAGACTATATACATTTCAAACTGCCACACAAAATACAGCATCATACTGCCACACCTCAGGCATATCACACACTGCCACATCTCCCATCTCCTACTTCAAGGACTTTTCTAATATCTGTGTTTCATTGCAGGGAAATATGTATCCAACATGGGTTGTCAAGTCAGGGATGCCATAAGTTGATTTTGATCTTACTGGGTTTGCTTCAATTAGGATACGTGTCAGTTTACATTATACAGGTATCAACGAATTTTAGTTACATTATGTTGGATTAGGGCTGGTTTGGCTAAATTTGCAGTTCAGTAGTTTAGGAGTAAAGGAAGAGAGCTGTCCATATTTCCTACTGACAAATCTTATAAAAATACATGAATTTAATTTTAGAAATGCAACTTATTTAGACGACAGTCTACCATTACAAAACCAGATATGAAGTATCACTGACAATATATACTGACTCCTACAGTCCAATACTTTACTTTATTCTTGCGATCTCCACATCATTTTAATCAAGTACCATGAGCCACCAATATATGCAGTGGTTATCAAGGCTACATCTAACCTCTCCATATCAAAATTCTCTCTTCTAGGTTACAGATTTTCTGGAGATATCAAAAATAAAACAAAAATTATATCCCCTGGCTCAAGTGGTTACCACGAACATAGTATACAATAGTTACCAATAGCCTTCCTACCTACATATCCCTGAAAATTGTAAAAGGCAATTAAATGGGATGGAAGTGGGAGAGCTGCTATCCCCACCTCCCCCTCTAAGATGATGTGTTGCATGCAGTGTCATACTTTCTACAGCATAAGAGAGGGTGCAAGCGTGACTGGGATTCTCTTTTACTTCCGGTTCATGTTCCCAAAGAGATTAAAGATTTTTTTTTTTTTTTTTTTATCAATGACATGAGACAAGTCAAGTTTTGATGATTGTACTGGTGACACATGTGAAAGTTATATTCAGAAACTGAGATAGCAACAGCTGACCAGTGGAAGGATGATTGCAAGTTAATGTGCCAGTTCCTAATATCTGCCATTAATTGCCACCAAATTCTTTTACTGCATTAACCATAGAGGGACCCTTCTCATGGTGAAAATGTTGGGAACCTTCATTAACACCAACACCAAGACCACACCCCCGACAGTTTGGGTCATCAGATAATGGCATCTTGCTAAGGGAGCCTCATGTAACGTGGACTTAAATGAGCTCAATAGATTATTTCTTTTCTTTCCATATAGCAAGGAAGTACCGAATCATTACCTTGAGGTAGTTTTTAGTTTACTTCTTTTTTTGAGGTGTTAACTTTCATCTTGGCAGTTTTCTTTATTAGTTTTTTTTTCCACCACAAGCATATAAAGCAGATCTGGTACTGAGCCAGCACAGAGTTAACTAACCTAACCGTACATTAAGGTATTTGCAATTTGCAACTCAAACATAATCTAAATGCTGTCCTTGCCACACAGTCCAGGGCCAACATTTGTTTTGGCTTATAGGCTTATAACTACATTTCCTTATCGGGTATTTTGCAAACTACACCTTAACATTTTGTAGGGTATCCTGTTATTTTTATATATATATATATTTTTTTTATGGAACAGAATGCATAACATAAAAGAGAAGACTGGTTCTGTACAGAAACTATACTCTATTTTTTTCCAGCTAATGATCCACTTTCGTGAATGTGGCACCTGCACACTCCTGCCATGTGATTGGCTGGTTTCAGTTTCATACCTGAAGTTGCATATTTACAAAAACCAATTGTACCTTATATTCCAATTCTCATAAATGCTGTTTTGCTTTGTCATTGTACTATACAAACAGACACGAAACACGTATGTATCTGTGCTTCACCCAAACGGACAATTAATTTGAGGAAGTTGAATTTCAATTGAAATATTTATTTTTGTAAAAGGTACTGAGTTGTTGCATCTCTAATAAAAAAATAAATAAATATACTTACACATATATATATATATATACTTAAGAATAATATGGGTGAAGGTATCGAAGCAATGGAGTAGGTGTGATCCATAATAAAGTCAGACATCTTGCGAGACAAGACAACTTGTTTTTCCCGCCTGGCCATCTCTCGTGTCCCCCCCTCCTCTGTGGCGACTGTTCCATTCGCCTTCCCAATTCCACCACTTTACCACTGACAAAACCGCTAATTTACTTAGAATAGTACTATTGTCTAATGTAACAAGTGCCTAAGTACATGTATTAAGATACTTTTTATTTGCAATTACACAGCCAAATGTGTGTTTTTTTTTTTTTTTTTTTAATATAGGGAGATGCAGCAACTCAGTATATACCTTTTACAAAAATAAATATTTCAATTCAAATTCAACTTCCTCAATTTCATTGTCCGTCTGGGTGAAGCACAGATACATACTTGTTGCAAAACTGCATTTATGAGAACTGGAATATAAGGTACAATTGTTTTTTGTAAATATGATACTTCAGGTGTGAAACTGAAACCAACCAAACACGCGGCAGGAGTGTGCAGTGCCACATTCACGAAAGTGGATCATCAGCTGGAAAAAAATAAGAGTATAACTGATACAGATAAGGTGCAAGAAAACCTCATGATACAGATACGGTGCAAGAAAACCTCATGATACAGGTAAGGTGCAAGAAAACCTCATGATACAGATAAGGTGCAAGAAAACCTCATGATACAGATAAGGTGCAAGAAAACCTCATTGCTAAAGGGAATACAGCCTCGAGTCGGTGACAGACAGGCCCTTTCTATAAACCAAGTCACTGATGTGCTTTGTTATTCCTTGCTATTAATGAGGG
Organism: Birgus latro; assembly: GCA_018397915.1. Taxonomy (NCBI): domain Eukaryota; kingdom Metazoa; phylum Arthropoda; class Malacostraca; order Decapoda; family Coenobitidae; genus Birgus; species Birgus latro. Next base: position 4,172 of record JAGKTI010020024.1, on the reverse strand, counting down.
AAGTAGTCTTAGAGTGGTAAATGCACAATAGATGATTAAAGTGTAAAACAATGTGGAAGGATAAGGTGAAGGTGAAGTAAAGGCAGTTCTCACTATAAGTCAAGGTGTTGCAAAATATGTCACTCAATTGCAAGGCCCATTGTGTGCACATTTTTCAACATTCGCGAGTGATTTTGGGTAGGCATATGTGGGAGACCTTCCTCTACCTGCTGCCAAGCAGGAATACTGCCTGGCCCCACCTGGCCCCCCCTCCCCCCCTACACTGGGCAATTCACCTGTTAGCAGTAACCTGGCCAGTAAAGGTATGTTGCCCCAAGGTCTCTCCAATGACGAAATTCACGGTGAAAGTGATTCCTGAGGTGGAGGACAAAGAAGCTAGAGGTAGAAACAAACAGAAGTGATGAGGTGGTAATGTCGTAAAGGAAAGTGCCATATACTGGGGTTTTGGGTGAGTGAACAATGCTTTTATTCACTATATTACTGTGTGAAAACCAATACAGACTTGTACTACACATAAATTCGTACCAAATAAACAAATATGTAATTTAAAGTGGTCTGAATTAGTTAACCCTTCCATAGTTCATTTTCTTTAGCCAGGTACCCCGAAAAACAAGGAAAACAAAAGGCTACATGACACCTATATCAACATTTTTAACCTCAGGAGGGCAATTTCTCTATGAATTTTTGATGTTTCTCACCAAAAGCAGAGGTTTGAGCCAAAAAAAAAAAAAAAAAAAAATAAAAAAATAAAATACATAAAAAAAAAAAAAAATACAAAACCAAAAAAAACAAAAAAAAAAAAAAAAAAAAAAAAAAAGTTGAAAATCGGTCGGGATCTGAGGGTAGGCTGGGTTAAAAAAAAAAACGGTCGGAACTGGGCGGGTTAAACACACCTTCAGCTGAAACTATATTAATCTTCCTTAAACATCAAGCTTAATTAATCATTTAGGATATCACTGTACTGTATTCCTCCTGTGTAAAACTTTTTTGATCATGTGAACAAAGAGAAAGGCTACATAACCAACAGAAATGGCTGATTGTATGCAAGTATTGTTTCCTGCAACATGCAGGAAAACCACCAATAATGGTCAAGGGCCATGACAGAGAGGATGACCTAAGCACTAGCAGAAATAGCTGAGAGCTACAGCTCCTACCCACATGCCCCCCATCCTCCACCCAATACACACAGTACAATATGACCTCTGACAAACACTAAAACCTGGGACAGGGTCATAATTAGGATACCACATTGTCACCAAAGCAGTAGATGTAGTAACATACAGCAGTCAAATAATGAGGAAGTAAGCTGCTCTAATATAAAAGCATATGAAGTAAAAAGAAATCACAAATAATGTTATACAGTTTTCCATTAACCCTTTCAAGCTGATGAGATATATTTTATTATGTTCTTGATACGCAGATGATTCTACATGGTTTTGTTCCCCCTCCTTCCCCAAATGGAGAAGTCACATTTACCATTCACTGATCCCTTCAACATGCAAGGTCATTCCAGAGCAAAATAAAATCATCTACAATTTGCACATATCGGTATAAATGGAACAAGACATCACTGGAAAGAAGAGGTTAAATAAGACTGGGGGGGGGGGGATGTATCTCTGTCACTGGAGCACGGGGGCTAAAGGCTAAGCTATGTAGTCGTGAACATTTGAGGGTGGGAGACTGACATCTCCCCCCTTCCCCAGTAGCCTTTTACCCCTTAAAAAACCCTGGTCACCTCCAGGGCCTGTATTCTCATCTGTTAAGGAACCTCCCTAACATCTTTTTCTAAGTGATTTATTTTGCATATTACATCTTGCTATTCTCTTCCATGTTATTTAACTCATTCTACCATAATCTTCATAAATAATGTACAAATTATAATAAATCACTAAGAGGTCCTAGGGAACCTCCTTAAGTGACAAGAATATGGACCCAGGACTTACACTGTGGCATAAGCAACAGCCCTTTGCAGCCTGAGAAATCTAAAATCAGACCCCCCTGCCACAAGAAATATTACTTTCTTAGTTTTCACATAAAACAAACACTAAAAATGTTTCTGGTCAAACAAAATGCAAGCCAAAGCTTCATATTCCCTGCTATTGATACAACATTAACTGGCAATGTTTGCAGCCATTTCTATGCTTGCCCATGTGAAGAAATTATTTACTAATATCCTTCAAAACTTATACTGTACAGTAAGACCTCACTACACATCAAGAATAAGTTCCAAAATATTACAAATTTATCCATACAACTGGTACTGTAAATTACGCAACTTGCAATTGGCAAATCATGTTTATAGGTAGCAAGGGAACTTTAGTAAGCAGTGTTCTGTAATTTACTCTTGACCAGGTACAAATGAGATAGTAAAAAAGGCAACATATAATGAGGACTTTCTGCAGTGTCATACATTATTATTACATTTTTCTGCAAAACTTAAAGGTGTTCCAACTGCATTACCACATCCCCTAAAGTGTCACAAAGCTTGATGTTCAACATATTAACCCATTCAATTCTATGGAATCATGCTGTTTTTTATGTACAGTATTTTGTTCTACCATCATATGAACTGAAGCTGATGACACCACCCTCACACTGAAGGGGTTAATGCAGGATAATCTTCAGTATTTTCTAATCATGAGCATGTAAAATAAATGCATAAAAGAAACTTCATTAATAATTATGAGAGTTGAACATCATTCTCAATACTTACATTTCTGCTGACATCTTCAGGACATGGTGAAAACTTTCCACTACCTTACATATGCTATGAACACCTATGATTCAAAGAATATACACAATAAACCTCTTCATCAAACCATCACTATAGCAGTACTGTGACCACGAGGCAGTTTCAGCAGGGTCGTATATGAAGGCTTTGGAAGGCTCTCCATTACCTCTTCCTTGGCGATATTTTACCTACATATTCCCTTACATACTGTTTTAACTACACATACATTCAAACATACATCATCTAATCCGGTGTTGCCCCATGTGGAGCGTAGGAGCCCGTGGTTTGGCAAGTTGGTCCTGACATTTAAGATGTGTGGCATTACGTGAGCAATAAACCCATACAACCCCTTGGATATAAACCTACACAGGCTCAATCCGGTTGGAGCACCTTAATTACCCATTAAACAACCATGCATCATGGTTTGGTTATATGGTTACCACCCAGTGTAGTAAATGGTTTCCTGGTGTACAGGAAACCATTTGGCTTGTCACTCAGTGTAGAGTCACCCGTAAACAGAAGGAAGAGGAAAGAAAGACAGAAGAGGAAGGAAGGAAAGAAGGAAGAGAGGAAAGGGCAGTCACGTGACAGCTGCACTACATTGAGTGAGTGGATGGTGAGCACGTATTCTAATACTGACATCATCATCATTGTCCTAAGCAGATACTGACATGGTTTTGGAAAAACATGGGAGACATTACAGCAATAGGCCACATTTAGGAATTATTTAACTAGGAACAGGTGCTAAAGATCCTAAGACTATTCTTATATGCTTAAAAGAGTAAAAATCTATTATTGCAGCCTATAAATATTGCAGTATTACATTCCTGCATTAATAGCTACTCCAAAATATTTTATACTCTGCCTGTGCTATGCTTTTAAGTACTGCACTATACTTTATTGTGTCACACAAAAATGTAACTTGAATTTGTACCTACCAGGGTCAAAGAACTGAATTAAAATTAAAATAGGTACATGTGATTATCACTGTACTCTCCTATCCTTACACACTGCCCCACTGTTTTGATCAATCTGATAAAATCATATGTGACTGGATGCTGATGTGACAAATTGCATTATCACATCATTATCCTGACCACTGCTTCCTACAAAAAGATGAGGTGAAGAGTGATCCAGGCAGCAAGAAATGAGAAAGCGAGGACAGAGGAAAAGCTTAAAAAGAAGATATCCAATGAAATGGGCCATACTCACTCACTCACCATTCAAGCCCACAGAACCCTGAATCCACCTCACAGACATACCCTCCCACACATATGCACTTCAATATACCTATCAGACTGGCAAATATGCCATCACATTAATTCTTGGATTTTTAACCCTTAATACGCCTGGTGAAAAAATGTAACCCGGAACGCCATGTGGGGTTTTGAGAGACACCAACTTAATTTTTGGATTTCAGCCACATGCATAAAGTTACAAA
>JAGKTI010020022.1:0-16608 GCA_018397915.1 Birgus latro | reverse complement strand
TTCCCACTTGTTTCCTTCGGGATCGATCTTGTCCAATATTTGCCTCACCTGATTTGAGTCTCTCTCGAGTCTCACAGACCTAACTTTTTCTTCTTCTTCCCTGTTTCCAAATATTATCACACATCTGTTCCTTTCTACTGTTTCTCTCACTATTTTCTCTTTTTTCTTCAATATTTTCACTACATTTTCTTCCATTTTTTTCTTGTTCATTTCCCTTTCTTCCTGAATAATTTCCCTTAAACTGACTACTTCTTTCTGTTCTTCTTCCACATGTGCCCATTTTGCCTTTTGCTCTTCTAACACACTACTTACCTTCTCTGTTTGGTTACTGCTTTCTTCTAGTTTTCTCCGTAATTCAATATTTTCTCGTTTTAAATTCTGGATCTCCTGGTTCGCTGTCTCATTGGCCTGTATCAAACTCTGTATAGTATTTTCGGTCTTTTCAGGCATGTCTCTTGATACTAGATCCTCCACTTTCTTTTCTAGACCACTAATTCTCATAATCAATGTTTTAACCAGGTCCATTACATTTGTTTCACTGTCAAATCCTGGGAATTCCGGTTCTCGAGTGTTTACCTGGTCGGCCATCTTTAAGGTCGGTTACAGTACTAAACTGAACAGCTGTTCCCAAAATTCCTATAAAAGCATTCATGTATACTTAATGACAACTGTTCTTTACATTTTTGATAGACTATAATAACTTGCAATACTTAAAATTATTAACAAGACTGGAGACAGGACAATTCCTGAAAACTACTTAGGGTTTGTTGAGGCGGTTTGAAACACGTCTTCTCGCTGAGGCTGCCACTCCGTGTGTGTGTGTGTGTGTGTGTGTGTGTGTATTCTCTGTTCCTTGCACCACGTTTGCCTAACACATGCGATGCATACAATAGATTTCTCCACAAACATTCGCTGCACGACATACGTATATAATGTCATATATGTGTCGCTGTGTGGCGTATTTTCTTGTTTCTGATCATTACGTAACTTTCCGCTGTCAGTCAATGCACGCAATATTTCTCAGTGAACGCTCATTGCACTATTTTATACATATATTTCACACTGAACCATATACAATATAAAACTCTATCACATGATTCCATCCCAGCCTCTTCTGTTATTCCCTTCCCTACTGTATGGCGTAAGAGACCGCCTGTTCCCTTAGCAACTAATGCATATGTCTATGTAACTCTATGGCATAACATAATGCCTGCTATGGAAGGTCAGTTATTTCACTAATCCAGGCACTATATGTTTCACAGATATAAGTAGTGGCTTCACCATAAGGGTAAAATACATCATTTTACGGGCAGGGTGAGTGGAAACCCCGCTATAACAAACCAGACTCTGTCTCTAGGCCTAACGGCTGATAACAGGCCCCAGTGCTTTACAAACAATATATCTATGTTCAATAGACATAATCACTTCACAGTATAGTAAAAAACACTGTACAATCACAATATTTCAATAATGGCTTCAGCCTCAGGTGGGAGGGGGAAAATGGCGGATTTAAAGGGACAACACAACACAGCACGACCCTGCTGTCTGGCTGGTAGTGGAGCACTGAGATTCTATCACTATGTACAGGCACATATGGGTCATTGCAGTGTTGCCAAGGTCTTACCTCGGGAGAGACACGTGGCTGCTAGAACGCTACAAAATTTGGTGCAAATTGACCGAAAACTTATTTTTTGGTTATTTTTTTTCACGTTTTCACGTGATTTGAGGTCCTGTGCTTTGGCACACCACACCACATGAAACTTGCAGTCCCGTGCGCGAAAGGGTAAAGAGGAACCTCAAACAGATAAGGGGCTGACTGCCAAGATCACACTATACTGTACAGAATAGACCTTGAAACACACTGGATATGCGTGTGGAGACTTCTTGGTGTTCCGTGCATAGACCCTCTTAAGTATTGCCAGTGCTTCCTCTTGTCGACCTTTCAGCAGTAGGAACATTGGAGATTCTGGCATCCAAATCATCAGAATGGAAATACTGTGAGGGGTGCAGAATATTACATTAGGACAAGTTCACAAGGTACATAATGCAAAGAAGCTTATCATGATACATCATCCTTTACTTGGTCAACAGCACTGTTCAGTGAAGAGAGAGAGAGAGAATCGTTTACTACTTTACATTCTTTTATAAGTTTCTAGCTGATGATGGTACATATTATAGACTGTACTGTATATTATATGCTTTAAAAAACATGGTCTGTATGTCAGCAATAATATTTTCTTAATGTCTTCAATACTCTTTGAATGAATAAATACCGGTACTGACACGAGAGCTGGCAGGGCACAGATGGTAAGGAATATCCGCCAAGAGTTGTAAGAGAAACTGGGACTCACAAATCCAATATCATATGGAATGGTCACCAAAGCAAACACTGAAAAATCAAACAATAATAATTAACATTCTATCAGAAATCTTCTCAACAGCATGAGTGAGGTTACAAAAATTCTTCTACCAAATATAATCATTCAGCAACTTGATCTACGGAGCTGGCTGAAACCATGTAACTCATTTCCATTATTACATACAGTGAAGGTATGCACTACAAACATAAATATACTGACTATTCTGAACTTCAAATACCTGCAGACTCTACAACTTACAGTACAGTACCCCAAAATAATTTCAATAACAAGGTTGCAGAGCACCCCCAGGGATCTATATTCACTGAATAGCACTGTTCTGGGCTGTGTTGCATTAACTTGTGAATTGAAATGACTTACTTGCCCAGGCACTGAATTCCACTAATCAGCCTTCCTTTATTCACCTGCCTAAAATCACTGCATTCCATTAATCAACCTTTCTTTATTCACATGTCTAAAGTCACTGGATTTCACTAATCAACCTTCCTTTATTCACTTTCCCAAAGTCACTGGATATCACTGATCAACCTTCCTTTATTCACTTGCTTAAAGTCAATCTATTCCACTAACTGACATTTTTTCATTCACCTTACTAAAGTCACCCTCTTTCAGTAACCATCTTTTCTTCATTCCCCTATATAAAGTCAATGAATTCTACAAATCAAACTTCATTCATTCGCCTGCCTTAAGTAACAGAATTCCACAACAGATGGTCTGTTTTTTCATAATGGAATTCGGCCACTCCCACAACCTGAATACAAAGTCATGGTTGCATGAAATGCAATGAGTCTTGGTTACAATGTAGGAATGGGTTTCCTTGGGTATTAGTCAGACTGACCCTTCAACCATGACTACACTTTGCCGTAAATGAGCTGAAAGTGGTTAATGAACTCTGGCAGGTCAGAAAAAACTCAATATAACCAGCCTTCTTTCATTCACCTACCTAAGTCACTGGATTGCAAAGACTAACCTCTACTCACCTGCCACTAGAATATTGCCAATCATCCAAAAAGCAGCAATGACACTTAGAGCACCTCCTCGTCGGTGTGATGGCTGGAACTCACTTATGTATGCCCACACCAGGGGGATGCTGCCTCCAACACTGAACACACGGAGTGAAAGAATGACAGTAACAATGATCTTGTAACTTTTTATCCATTTACTAAAATAACAGACTTTTTAAACTTCCTCCTTGCTAATGAATGTCAAATGCAATAATTGACAAGGCTATCAATGTGTACATTATAAGACGATGAGTACTGATATACTGTACTTACAAAGGACATAATTACTGAATAAGTATTTGAGAAAAGAAATTCACTAAAATTCCACTCACCTCAGTCCCTAGGAAGTATCTGAGAAGAGAAACTCATTAAAAATCCACTCATCCCAGTGCTGAGGAAGTATCTGAGAAGCGAAACTCACTAAAAATACACTTGCCCTGGTGCCAAGTAAGTATATGAGAAAAGAAATTCACTATAAATCCACTCACCCCAGTCCGGCTATGAAACGGAGGCAAAGAAATGACACATAGGACTGGACAAATGATGATGTAAGGCCTGCCAATCCATTGACAAGCAGCGCCACCATCAATACTGGGCGCCGGCCATAGATGTCACCCAGGCTGCCCCATATGTACCCTCCCACCATCATACCTGCAATATATCAACATTACTCTTACAACTTTGCACATTTACAAACATCCAGTCTTGTATGTACCACAATCTCCCTTAACTCGTCCAGTCCCAACTGGTTTTTAACCCAGCCTACCCCCGGTCCTGACCGATTTTCGACTTTTTGTTTTTTGTCTGAAACCTTCGCTTTTGGTGAGAAACATCGAAAATTCATAGAGAAATCACGATCCTGTGGTTAGTAATGTTGATACAGGTGTCACTCAACCTTACGTTTTCCTTCCTTTCAGGGTACCTGGCTAAAGAAAATGAACTTTGGAAAGGTTAACTAATTCAAGCCAGCCACTTTAAATTACGTATTTATTTCATTTATTTGGTACGAATTTATGTGTAGTACAAGTCTATATTGGTTTTCACACAATAATATAGGTGTTTATAAGCACTGTTCACTCACCCAAAACCCCAGTACAGTATACGGCTCCTTCCTTTATGACATTACCACCTCATCACTTCCATTTGTTTCTACCTCTAGCTTCTTTGTTTCTTTGTCCTCCACCTCAGGAATCACTTTCACCATGAATTTCGTCATTGGAGAGACCGTGGGGCAACATACCTTTACTGGGCAGGTTACTGCTAACAGGTGAATTACCCAGAAAGAGGGGGAGGAAGGAAGGGGGGGTTACATGGGGCCAGGCAGTATCGCCGCTTGACAGCAGGTAGAGGAAGGTCTCCCACATATGTTTACCAAAAATTACCCGCGAATGTTGAAAAATGTGCACACAATGGGCCTTGCAACTGAGTAATGTACGATGTACGTCGTTGGGTCTGTCCGCGGAAAAAAGTAGCGACGTGCATCGTACGTCGGTGGGACTCGGTGGGTTAAACATGCCAGTAATATAAGAGTATTACTTTCAGGGCTGAAAAATCGTCATTCATGTTTGTTGCTGGTCAACCCTAGTCTGTCTGGCTGAGTAGACTCATCAACTGCAGGCAAGCAACTACCCTTGCAGGGTTGTTTTATGCAGTAAACTGATGTTCCTTTGTGAATGATAGCATCTCACAGCTGCAGAGGAAAATGTGGGGGTTTGGCTCCTGGATGAATGCCATATTTTTGTCTCTCCATCCAGTTACCAGGGGCAACATAGCAGGCTCCACATCACCCAATCATCTGGTTATATGGCTACCACCCAGCACTGTTAATGTCTCCTGGGTTACAAGAAACCATTAGGCTTGCCACTCAGTGTACAGCTGTAATGGGGTCTATAAAAGCGCCCCCGTTGCCTAGAGGCTAAGCGGGGATCCTCTCTTTGGCTCAGTGGTAACATGTGCGATTTGAAGCGCGAGGGCCTGTGATCGAATCTCGGTCAGACCAAGTGATTAATTTGTTAAGTTTCAGTTCAGTTATGACACTGGTTGGCAATGGTGTGGGATGTGAGGCAAGGCTTGGAAGGCAATGATGCTGTTGGTTAGCTGATAGCATTCTAGTCCTTACCTCCCGGGAATGAGCTGTTCCGTGTGGTACGCAGCGTCCCCAATGGTGCCCTCCAATGCTACATTATCAAGTGTGTTCGAAATTCACCAAATTAATCAAGGGGAGAAATGAGTGATGTAATGGGGTCTATAAAAGACCGCACTGCCTAGAGGCTAAGCAGGGATCCTCTCTTTGACTGTCGTAACATGCGTGCATTTGAAACACGAGGGCCTGAGATCGAATCTCGGTCAGACCAAGTGATTAATTTGTTAAGTTTCAGTTCAGTTATTACACGGCCACCTGAAGTGGAAAGAAGAGTATTAAAATGAGATGGGATTGAAAGGGAGAAGTAGGAAGAGTGGAGGGCTGACATAGAAACAGAATGATAACTATTGTGAGTATGTGAACTGAATGCGTGAGTGGTGGTCCCGTCTGATATTAGTAAAAAAAAAAAGAAAAAAAAAAAAGAAAAAAAAGGAGGAGGATTCGGTCAAATAAGCACTACCTCAAGTAAGAGGATGATGGCTGTGACCACCTATCACCCCATCATTCATGTAAAACACACAAACACACACAGGTCACTGACAGAGGAGCAACTCTGAGATGACTGTGAGGAAATAATGCCAAAACTGTAGTGAAATGGAGACCAGCCTATTGTGATTATGTGAACTGAATGCGTGAGTGGTGGTCCCATCCGATATTACTGAAATAAAACGGAGGATTCGGTCAAATAAGAGCACAAGTCACAGAAAAAATTTAAAATTTTCATACGGGGGTATAATGGCAGAGGGAGAGAGTCATTTGTTTACATCCAGTGCAGGTGAATTTTTGGGATTCTCCAATGAAGACCGGAGCGGAGAAAGTACTAGACTGAATCAAAATGGAGTAGCAAATGTAGTGAAAATGGCTGAGAGGAATGCCCAGGAATTAAAAAAGGTATGGTCAGTAATTTGAGAGTTGCAAGAACAAACACTACGACAAGGGAAAGAGATTAAGGAATTGAGAAACAAGGTGGAGAACGTTGGTTCACGTAGTACAGAGCAATGGCAAGAAATATCAAAATTAAAAGTGAGTAATGATTCAGCCTCAAATGAAAGAGAACAGCTTAAAAGAGAAAATAAGTGGTTGGAGGAGGAAAGGGATGATGAAAAGTACACTCAAGAATATGAATCAAAAACAAAGAAGCAAGATGAAGACATTATGGAAATGAAGGATGAACATAAGAGGTGAAACAAAATTCAGGAAGAAGGGATAATAAATCTAAAGGAGATTACAGAACTATAGAAGAAAGAAAAGCAAAAAAGGGTACAGAAAGAAGTGGTTAGGGTACTAAAAAGTAAAGAATCACTTGTCAGAGATGCAGCAGACAAGAAAAAATGCGTAATTATCTCAGGTTTGAAAGAAAAACCTAGCCTATGTCAATGAGGTTAGAAAAAGAAAGGGAAGAACTGAGAAGGGCAAAGAAAAAAGTGTCAATAGTTATGGAAGGAAATAATTAAGCCCAGGAGGAGACTGATGAAGTGATTAGGCTGGGAAAATATGTGGAAGGAGAGGCATGGTCACTTAAAGTAAAATTTCAACATCAGGTCTGGGCAAATGAAATAATCAACAAGACTTGGAAATTAGCATATAAGGAGGAATTCAAAAATATCTGGATAAGGAGAGAGCTAAAATAAAGGACCTTGTTAAGGAAGCTAAAGAAAAAAATGACCGGAGAATGGAGGAAGAAAAGACAGAGTTCTATTGGAGAGTTATGGATCATAAACTGAGGAAGTGGTACCCAAGGAGACACGGAGAGAGAAGGATATAATAAACAATGCTGCAAAAAGATTGAAAGTGGCATAGGCTAATGCAAATGGTCTAATCTCAGCATGGATAGAAATAGATTATTTCTTAAGGGTAAATGACCCAGACATTTTGTGCCTTGTGGAGACCAAGCTAAGAGAGAATATTGAAATCCGAATGGGAGATGGGAAATACAAACCATGGAGAAGAGATAGAAAAGAAAAAATGGGAGGAGGCGTGATGATACCAGTGAAGAAAAACATAAATGTGGATAACGTGGAACTGGGAAAGGGAAGGGCTGAAATGATAAACAAGATACTAGAAACCAGACGGAAAGGCAAGAGAGACATCTCAGTAGCATAATATGTCCCCTCCAAGACAAGAGCATGGAATGAGGAGGAATATCAGGAGATGTAGTTGGATATGGCTAGATACCTACAAAAAGTGACTGAGAAAAGCAACAACAGAATCCATATACTGTATATATATACACTGTATATATGTATATATATATATATGTTTTTTTATGCAAGGAAGAAGGAACCAAAGGTCATGGGCCCACAAACTGTTCCTTCTAAGAAAAACACAAAAACAGTGCAAAAGAGAGCCAAATTCAAGATCCGTTCATTTCGAGATGCATGCACACACTGTGTTTGAAAGACTGGAGATCATACAAAGTAGGAAATACAAACAGAGGAAGACAGTTCCAGAGTTGACCAGTTGCATAAAAGAAGGACTGGGAGTAACAGTTAACTCTTGCATTAGAGAGTTGGACAGAAAAGGGATGAGAGGTTGTTGCTAGACGGGTGCCACGTGCCCGTCGTAGAGGTGGAGGGATGTAAGCAGACAGTTCAGAGGAATAGTGGCCATTGAAGTAGCGACAGAAAAGAGATAAAGATGCAACAGTGTGGCGAAGAGATAGAGGTTGAAAGGAGCCAGTAAGAGGAGGAGAGTTAATGAGACAAAAAGCCTTTGACTCCACCCTACTGAGAAGAGCTGTATGTGGGAAGCCCACTAAATCACCAAGCACCAAAATTTGGTTATATGGTTACCACCAAGTGCAGTAAATGGTTTCCTGGTGTACAGGAAACCATCTGGCTTGTCACTCAGTGTAGAGTCATCTACAGGCAGAAGGACAAGGAAAGAGTGACGGAAAGAGAGACAGAAGAGGGAATGTAAAGTCACCTGTAGGCAAGACAAGGAATGAATGAAGGAAAGAAAGACAGAAGAGGATTGAAGGAAAGAAGGATGGGGGAGAGGAAAGGGCAGACACCCGAGAGCAGCACTACATCGAGTGAGTGGATGGTGAGCGCCCCCACAAAACAGACAAACAACATATTAAAAAGGAACAAAAAGTTTGAAGAATTGGTTGACACAGTCTGCACAGCAATGGATGAGATGAAATCAACTTACATTCAGATTTTAAAGGAAAAGGATGAAATAATGGGCAGACAAAGCACTGACCCAAAAGGGTTTGAAAATATAAACATCAGGGAAAATTCATAATGACTAATAGAGACAGTTTACATGAACAAATCAATTATAGTAGTAGGGAAGCAAGAGGAAGAAATAAAGAATAAAATAACATGACACAAAAGTAAAAAGAGCATTATCGTGAAAATATTAAACAAAGTACAGGTGTTCCTTCCCAAATGCCGTTTGCTGTGGCGCGATATAGCTCTAATGCAGCACAATTTTGAGAAAGGAAATAAACATTCTAACACAGGCACTATTAGTTAACGTGGTAATTTGAACTGGGCAGACTGTGACGCGGTGTGAGTTGTGCAGCCACATAATACTTGACATCATCCCCCGCCAATCACGCTTTGCCTTTCTCGCTCTCCCAGCCACCAATCAGGACCCCTCTCCCTCCCTCCCGCCTCCTGCGTTCCCCTCTCGGCCCACTCCTACCCAAATCCTCCTCCTCGGCTTGCCTCATGTTCATCCCCTCTACCTCATCTCCAGCAACATGTGTCTGCTCTTTTCCTCACATAAGATACAATAAATAAAAAAGTCCTATTGACCTAATGTATTCTTTATAACCGTATTAATACTTTTAGGAGGTTTAAATTGGAGGGTATAAAAAAAAACTCTGCACAACAAGGAGGGAAGAGGGTGGACTTTGGGCAGGGGTGCGGAGGGAAATAGGGGTTTTCAAGAGTCCCTCTAATGCGATATTTGCCTAACGCAAGGTCAGTGTGGAAGAAAATGCCTGTGTTAGGGAAGGAACACCTGAAATAGAAGAAGCATCAGAAAAAGATATTGAGGAATTTCACAGTAGTAGGAAAATGTGAATGTGGTAAACACAGGCCAATAAAAGTATCATTCCAAAGCTCAAATATAATGGAAGATGTAATGAGAAATGCTGAAATCTATATACATGAAGAGGAAGAAATGAAGAACATATGGATAAGGAGATGTTTAAACAAAGAAGATAAGGAAATATTAAAATAAAAACTTGAAAAAGCAAAAAGGAAAAATAATCACAGGACTGAAGAAGAAGAAAGACATTTTTTTTCTTCACGGTAGTATGGGTACAAGTGAGGAAGTGGCATATAATCTGAAGAGCCAATTAAATGACAAAATAGTACACCAAACAGAGAGAGAATATAAAAACAGTCAAATGAAAAGACTGTATTCAAATGTATATGGTTTAGTTTCCAAATTAATGGAGTTAAAAGATACAAGACAAGAAACCTCAGGTAATTTGTCTTACGGAAATGAATTAAATACTAATATGGCAAATGACACATTAAATATTGAAAATTAAAATACATGGAGGAAAGACAGAGAAATCAAGCAAGGGGGGAGGAGTAATGATACTAACAAGAATTGCAAACAAAGCAGAGTTATGTAAATTTACCAGAAACAGTAGAATTAATAGCAGCAGAAATAAAAACCAAAGCAGGAGACATAATTACAGGAACTATTTATATGCCACCTCAAACAAGGGCCTAGGAGATGGACAAATACAGGAAGCTGGTAGAGAATACATTAAAAAGTATGAGAACATTATTGTAAAATATAAAGGATAAATCTAAAAGGATTATATTAAATGGATATTTTAACAGCAATGTAAACTGGGAAAGTATGGAAACAAAGAGTACTGAAAACCACTGGGATAATTAGATTTAATAATTAACTCGACTTATTTCTGTATCAGCATGTAACATCCAGTACCAGGAAGAGAGAACTCAATGAGCCATCCTTATTATATTTGGTATTCACAAGGCAAAAGGACGATACTGAAATAAAAATTTATAGTCCTCCACTTGGAAAGAGTGACCATGTATTACTAGAATATAATTTTATTGCAGCATATGATATAACTGATGAAGAGGAAAATTATAACAACTTGCTGAACTATAAAAGGGGAAACCACAAAGAACTACAGAAATATTTTAAAGAAGTTAATGGGAACATGAACTGGCAGAAGCAGATGTTGACACATGATACTTAAAATTCTGTAAAATTTATAAAGCAGGAGTCTTAGAGCACATTCCTCACCAGAAGGAGAAAGTGAAGAGGTTAAATGTATGGTTGAGGAAGAAGAAATTTGTGAAGTTCTAACTAATAATTTTGAGTCAATATTCACTAAAGGATGGCCAATTGAAATGGATGAAAAACATTAATCCCTCACTTATCTGGACATAAAAGAGCCAAAGGCATGTCTGGCTAGTGGCAATATCCGCATAATGAACACTACTGTATTTCCCTACCATACCCAGACTCTACCTATACCCAACATCCAACCTATACCTACTGTAACCTATTTGTACAGTACCTATGCTTAATTTGGCAGCATTTTCCAGTCATTCAGGCATATCTAGACATCAAAATACACAAAAGAATATCCAGAGTAATGCTAAACACCAAGAAAACCATGCAGAAACACCAATGATAACCAAAAAACACCCTACCTATACACTACTGTATGTACAGTACCCTTCCTTATTTTGGCAGTGTTTTCCAGTCATTCTGCCATATTTTGACATCAAAACATAAACAGGGTTATCCAAAATAATTTTCAACACCAAGAAAACCAAGCAAAAAAAAAACACTGAAAACCAAAAAACACCCTACCTATACACTACTGTATATACAGTACCCCTCCTGATTTGGCACAGTTTTCAGGTCAATCTGACATATTTAGACATCAAAACACATATAGGAACATCCAAAGTAATGCTAAACACCAAGAAAACCATGGAAAAAAAAAACACTGAAAACTAAAACACACCCTACCTATACACTACTGTATGTACAGTACCCCTTCAAATTTTGGTACAGTTTTCAGGTTAATCTGCCATATTTAGACATCAAAGCACACATAGGAATATCTAAAGTAATGGTAAACACCAAGAAAACCATGAAAAAAACAATAAAAATAAAAAAACATCCTACCTATACATTACAGTACGTACAGTACCTCTCCTAATTTTGGCACAGTTTTCCGGTCATTCTGCCATACTGAGAAATTAAAACACAAATAGGATTATCCATACTAAAGCTAAACATCAAGAAAACAATGCATAACCCAAAAAACCTGAAGATGCTTTGAAAATAAGTCATCTGTGACGAGTGATTGCCCCCGGGGCTCAAAAAAAATTCCACAGCCAAATATGCCCCCAGAAATTGGTTATATTGGTAAAAACCGAATAGCCTCATCTTCGTTGGTGTTTATAATATAAGATAAGCTAATAAAAACACATAAAAATGATAAGTAAAAGTACAGAGAATAAAGTGTTCTGGAGTTAAACTTACCTTCATGTAACTTCCCACCATCCTAGTGCAAAATTTTGCCAGAACCTTCCAAGAGTTAAGCATATGTCTAGTTGCAGAATTTAATGAGCTTTCTCATGGATTTTGTGGACTTTCGATACAACCAATAGTTGTCGAACAAATCACAAAAAACTTTGAAAACTCACGAGTCAGTGTTATCATCAATGAGGAGGGTAGGGAATGAGGGAGTGAGGGGGGAAGCCGGGAGGGTATGGAGGAGGGGTGGGAGGAGGGAAGAAGCGAGGCTGTGGGCAGGATTCTCCCCCTTCTGTCAACAGGCAGACAGGCGCTTTTACCATACATTTACTCGTGGGTTGTGGTCTGTTAGATGTCAAATGGCCATGCAAAACACAATTCATGGTGACCGAGGGACTTTCGACGTTTGGTAGAGAG
This sequence comes from Birgus latro, assembly GCA_018397915.1. Classification (NCBI taxonomy): domain Eukaryota; kingdom Metazoa; phylum Arthropoda; class Malacostraca; order Decapoda; family Coenobitidae; genus Birgus; species Birgus latro. Next base: position 4,168 of record JAGKTI010020022.1, on the reverse strand, counting down.
GCAGACAGCCGCTGTCACCAAACATGTACTCGTGGCTTGTGGTCTGTGTTCAACGGTGGTGGTGGTTGGGAAAGACTTAGCCCGGTGGCTGCGCGACATTGGACATTCATCACAGAGGCAGACAGCCGCTGTCATCGAACATGTATTGTACTTGTGGCTTGTGGTCTGTGTTCAATGGTGGTGGCAGTTGGGAAAAACTTAGCCCAGTGGCTGTGCAACATCAGACAATCGGTGGGGATGCGTACAGATGCTTTGACACTGCTTGCGGGTTACAGTCGTATTACTTGGGTGCTAGAGGTTCGTTGGGAATTATTGGACGAGTGTGCGGCTGTGACCAATCAGTACAGGGGCGGACGGCTTCTTAGCTCTGGTTGTGGGTTTTGGACTACGTTCCACTCACGGCTCGAGCCCAGCAGCCATGATATCAAATGTAGGAACTCCTGGGGACTGTTACTTCCAGATAATAGCATATAAATTAAAATAATGGTTTAAAAGAGACAAGGTCCAGCATCCGGATAACGAACACGTCTGGATACTGAGCATCCGCATAAATGAGGGACTACTGTCATACAAGCAACAAAACACAAACTGGGAAACATTTATCTTTGTAAAAAAGATAAACTGAGGAAGAAATGAAAAATTTAGATGAACGGAAAGCAAACGAAGGAGATGAAATATCCAAATGGGTCTTAAGAGAATGTGCAGAAGAATTAAGCGAGCCCATGTAATTACTGTAATATTTCAAGTCACTAAATCAAGGCAAGTTACCAGAAATATGGAAAAAGGCTAACAGAGTCCCTCTATAAAAAAAAAGCAACAGACAATGCCCACTGCACTACAGACCAGCTTCACTAACTAGTGTTGTAAGCAAAATAATAGAAAAGTTACCAAAGAGATGGGCAGAACACTTGCAAAAGTATGAAATGTTATCAGAAGGGCAGTTTGGGTTTAGAAAAGGAAAATCATGCATTACAAATTCCTTAAGTTACTATGACAGAGTGGCAGAAACAATGCAAGAAAGAAACAGATGGGCAGACAGTATATACTTAGATTTCAAAAAAGCTTTTGACAGAGTTCCTCATGAATGGTTAATATGGAAACTTGAATACAAAGGAGGTATCCAGGTGAACCTACTGCAGTGGGTGCAGAACTTTCTAAGAGAATGGGAAATGAGAACAATATTAAGAGGAAAGTACTTGTACTAGAGAAAGGTGACATGTGGTGTCCCATAGGGTTCAGTGTTGGCACCAAACATGTTTCTGGCATATATAAATGATACAAATGATAGAAGTGGGATAGTGAGTTACATGAACATGTTTGCTGATGATGCCAAAATACAAAGAACAATAAAAAATGAAAACTCATGTAAGGAGTTACAGAAGGATCTAACAAAATTATATGAATGGAGTCATAAATGACAGATGGAATTCAATGCAGAAAAATGCCATGTAATAAAATTTTGAAAGAGTGTAAAAATGCCTGACTGGAACAATAAACTACGGAGCAACAGTTTACAGGTATCTGACAAGAAGAAAGACTATCACCAGAAGACCATATAAATGAAAAAGTAAGGAACATGTATATCCTTTTAGCCTTTACATACATCAATGAGGAATTGGTAAAGAAGATAATTACATCATTCATAAGACCAACGCTTGAATATGCAGCAGTAGAATGGAACCTACACTTGAAAAAGCTTGCTGAGAAGATTGAAAAGGTATAAAGAACAGCCACAAGATGGGTGTCAAGCCTGACAGATCTTAGCTATGAAGAAAGACTTGATAAGCTACATTACCAACATCAGAATATGAAGAAAGACCTGATAAGCTGCAATTACCAACATTAGAAGAGAGAAGAAAATAAGGTGATATGATCATGCTATATAAATATGTTGAAGGAGAAGAAAATATTGACATTAATGAATATGGTACATAGTACCTAGACAGTCATCTTCATGAGGACACAGCAAGAAATTATATAAGAAAAGACTAAACAAAGATGTGAGAGAATTCAGCCTTCCCACACACGGCAATAGATCAATGGAATATATTACTGTAAAGATGTCAGGTGTGCCAAAAACTTTCACAGTTTTAAAGAAAATATGATAAAATTTTTAATATTAAAAATGGGACAAAATGAGGCAGACTCAGTCCTGTATAAATACAATTAGGTAAGAATACACACACACATACACACAAACACACGTACCGCTCCACTGCCAGGCAAAATCAGCTCCAAATGGCCCTTACCTAAAACGTATCTTTATATGAGTCAAGCTCTGTACTAGGTCCTACTAAATATTGTCCTAATATAAAAGAGAAAGTTTAAGTAAAAAGCGTTGTTCCAAAAACAGAATACAACAAATAGTACAGATGTGCCGAACAAGCAAATCAGCTGATTAGTGCTATGGCTACGGCGTGTGGAATGTAAACTGTGACTGTGAGTATGTACATTCTTTTCATAGTACAACAAGATGAGCACAACGTTTAGTAAAGTAAATATGGAAGGAGTTAAGAAAAGGGACAAAGGCAGAAAGCAGGATGATGATTTCTACCCAGAACTGATGGAAATGGGGACATATAATAAGTTGGTTGAACGAGTGAACTGATTAAAGAAGGCATTTCAGAGTGAAATGGCTGAAATAAAAAGCAGTTGCACATGCAGAAGGAGGAAAATGAAAAATTACTAAAGGAAGTTAACAGGAAAGACACAACAAGAGATGAGCTTTTAGTTGAGGTTAGTACACTCGGAAGAAAGATTAGTGAAATGGCAAGCACAGTTGTCAACCATGAGAGTATTGTGGAAGGGTTCAGAAATGATACAGAGACAATTAGGCAGGCTAGCACTCTGACAGATCATAGCAGTGATACTGAGGAGAAGATAACCCAGGCAAAGCTACAAAAATGATGTGGAAACCACGTATGCTGAAATGGTGAAAGTAAAGAAAGACACGGAAACAAGAGATGAAGAAAAGAGCATTAAATAGGAAGTAAAGAAAATAATCCAAACCAATCCAAAATTGGCCAAAGATTCAGCAGATATCAACAAATCTACAGTAATCACTGGTATACAAGGGGATGAAATAAAAAACAAGATTTCGAGAGACCAAATGGAGGTGGCAAATGTAATGAACATTTTGAAGGAAGTATAAGAGGAAATCTGTGGGAAAGACATAGAGGAACACAAAAGACTAGGGAAATACGAGAGAAATAAATCAAGGCCACTGAAAGTAACCTTCCAAGTGTAAACACTGAGGAGGAAATACTGAAAAATGCAAACAAACTTACGAAAAAAGAGGATTTCAAACACGTATGGATAAAAAAATGCCTAACTCAAGAGGAACTGGGATTACTAAAAGAAAAGAGGGAGGAGGCAAAAACAAAGAATGAGGGAAAATCAGAGGAAGAGAAGAACACATTTTTTTACAAAGTACTGTAATAGGGTAGCAGGTACGCAAGTGGTACATAAACAGGAGGGAATAGAAGGGAGGAAGGTATTAGACCCAAGTCATGACAAGTATGTAAATAAGATGATTAAGTTGATGTACTCAAATGTAGATGGAACGGTCTCTAAATTACTAGAGATGAATGATTATATTAAAGAGAAGGAACCACATATTGTTTGCCTAACTGAAACAAAATTAATCAAGGATATCAAATGACACCCTAAACCTACAGGAAAGCAATATATGGAGAAGAGATATGAGCTTAAAAAAAGGAAGAGGAGTCATAATATTAACAAAGAAAAATCTGCAAGCCAAAGAAATAGAACTAGATACAGTAGGCGCGGAAAGTGTTGACGCCATCTTAAAAAAAGAAAACATTCTTGTGGTTAGCAAGGAGAAACAAATAAATTAACACTCACCATTGAATTTAGTATTTACTGGCATTCCCCTTCACCTTTATTATCTTCTTAAGGCGTCTGGGGAGACTGATGGCGTAGTTTTGAAGAACAGACGAACTAAAACTGCTCCATAGCTGCTTGACTGCAGCCTCAAGTTTAGGCAAAGATGATGTGCCGCTTCATGTGCGCCAATAAATTCTCAATGGGATTGATATCTGGGCTGTTTCCGGGCCAATCTCGAATAAAGGGAACCTCACAGTCTGTTAGCCACTGTTTCACTGACTTTGCAACATGTGCAGGGGCAGAATCTTGCATAAATACTCTT
>JAGKTI010020021.1:1186-16608 GCA_018397915.1 Birgus latro | reverse complement strand
GAGAGAGAGAGAGAGAGAGAGAGAGACTGATACATAAGCAAAAACACGTAGGTCGATGTAAAGACGGAAAAAGACGGGCAGGCAGACTGGGATAGGAATAAAAAGGGGAAAACAAAATCACGGGAACGAATTTTACATTTTTTATGCCAAGACCGTGGCCGCTTTGAAAATAATTGGGACATCACTCACTTCTGGATCTACCCCCTTCCCTCCCTCCTCCCCTCCCTCGTTCCTTCTTGTCTTCTACTTCCTTGACTTGCTCCTTCCTTCGTTCCATCCTACTTTCCTTCTTTCCTTCCTCCCTTACCATCATCATCATCATCTCTGTCTGTCTATCTGTGTATATGTCTGTCCGCCTGTCTGTCTATATTTCTTGGTGTTTTCTGATCCCTCATTCTGGTTCTGTTTCCTGTACTATCTTTTTGACATCTCTCTTCCCTCCTCCTTACCCTCTTTTCAGTCTTTTCGTCTTTATTTCCTTTCCTCCTGATATTCATTTAGTCATTACTTTTTAAACCATCAGCCGCTGGCACATTATTGTTTTATTCCTTTGGCTTCATTCTTTGCTTTTCCACTCTCCCCTGTCCCCCTCCCTCGTCCTATTCTTGTTTCCTTTATTTTGTTTCTGCATCTCTGATTATACTCTGATCTTTATTAAATTTGATTGTGTGTTTCTTTTTAGTTTATCCTTTCGTTTTTTACTCCCATCCTCTCTACCCTTCCTCCTTCTCCTTCCCTAATTCTCTTCTTTTTCTTTCATTCTTCACACTTTCACACTTTCCAGCTCTTCCCCCCCCCCTCTCTCTCTCTCTCTCTTTCTCTCAACTTCACTCTTACTTTTTCTGTTTCCTTTTTTCCTTCCACTTTATTCTCTCTGTCTTTATTTTTGCAGCCTTCTCTTCGTACTTTTTTCCTTCCTGTTCCTTTCTTTCTTCCTTCCTCCTATTACGCCTTCTTTCCTTTTTCTCTCTTAGCACTTTTTCTTTCCTTTATTTTTTCATTTCTTTCAAATTTCTTTTACATTGTTTATATATGTTTTGTTTATCCACTTTTAATTGATCAATCTCTTTTCCTTCCTCCTTCTTATCTTCCTCCTCTCTCTCTTTTTCTTCCTGTATCTCATTTTTTCCTCCTTCAGTTATTTTGCACTAATTATAAATCGACGTCCATTTCTTCCGTCCATCATTGTCAAGGTGCCTGTTGGTGAAGGGTCAGTCTGGAGGCAGCAAGATTAAACCTTAGTAAGCAAATAGTTAATAGTCTTATATCATCGTTTCCCCTATATTTCTTCCCCCATCAATTGTTTTACCTCATTTTTTATACATGCACAAATTTTCAAATCGAGAAATAAGTTCGTCAGAGTGGAGAAACATATTCAGAGCTGTTCAGCCCTTTACAAACGATTACTATGAATTTCCAGTATAAAGATGTTTATATTGGAAATGAAAATAAAAAAATAAAGATTACGCTTGTCCTAAAACGCAAACGTTTGTTGACATCTTACTCCTTTGTTGAGCATAGCCGCCTTGATGCAACAGACACTCGAAGTCTTGTGACTTCATATTCACGAGTTACATTACATACAAATGACTATGATAGAGTGCTGGTGTTTATGATAATATGTTAATCATATCACTGGCATAGAATACTGGAGCAGGATACTTGGAACTGGTAATACTATAACATGTTTGGCTTTCATGGCGAACTTTTCCAATCATAGCTCATTACTTGCCTATAATGTCATACGTTTTCGGTACTCAGAAACTCTTTATCATATGCTGGACATACGTGAGTTTGCTAAAGGCTCAGTAAAGGACCAGCAGATACCGTATGTGTTCTCTTCAGGGCCCGGGCACACTTGCCACCGAACATGTGATCGACAAGACGAAACAAAGGACCGGGTTAGGGCTGCTTCAGTATTAGAGTCTGAACGTTGGACAGACCCCTGAGCCTCGTTTCCTATTGACGATCACATGTTCGGGGGCAAGTGTGTGGGGGCCCTATCATTCCGGCAACACAGGAGACACTAGGATGCAGACCACACTCACCAGCAACCACCCTCAGCTATATAGGCCTGCTGGAGCCGCTGGTGAATACTTTGACTCGCTAGTGAAATTTAATGGTTTGTGTTGTTCTTTTTATATCTCGATTAACTTTTCGTGAGTTTATTTTAATTAATATCTTCTTTATCCCTTTTCTGTTTGTGTTGTTTCCCTATTGTTTGTTTTCGTTTTTACAATTTTCTCTTTCCTGCTGAATATTTACCAGATGATTAAGATTTAATTTATCTCTTTACCATTCCTCCCCTCCTCACCTTTTTTCCCCTCATCCACTATGTTTCCTAATTTCCAGATAACTTGCTTCCAGATCTTAACTCCTCTGCAGGGTTCAGACGGTCTTTTATCAGATCATATTAAAGACTATATGGTAATTTCTTCCAGGCTGTTTCGCTGTGACTCACTCCGAGGATACCACATACAGTTATGACATCTGAAGTCACAAGAAGGGGGCTGAAACTTTTTGAGCGTCGATGCAGGGGCCACTTATATCTGCTTGTGAGATATGGTAGTCATAGCGAGATACCAGTCAGAAGTGTTTTAAGTAATCGACACCTGGAGTTGTAATCAAGAGAGAAATTGTGACATACTCTCAGGTGAATCAGATCATAGAGAAGACGTGACCATGAGGGAGGTGACAGGCTAACAAACAACTTTTCACCCCATAGATATTATTTCTGGGCATCTGTGGCAATGGTGATCTCACGAACCATTAGCCAGAGCATTATTATGGAATCCTCAGCGAGCTTCATACGTCATCAGTTAAGATTATAATGTATGGGATTCAGTGCATTGACATGGAAAGAAATCACCCGCAGAAGTGACCCGCAGACTAACCCTCAGCTTCGTTTCCACTTGTCCTTCAAATATCTACGCCAGATGGGCCTTATTATCAAAACTGAGTCCGCACACGCGTGAGTCCCCATTTTTTGGCTGTCATCTTTGGAGCACCGCTTATTTATTTATTTATTTATTTATCTTTATGTGGTAGTCCTGCACCCCAAATTGCAAAGTGTAACAGCCAGCAACACTCAAAGAGTCGCATTCTGGTGATCTGAGGAAATTATCTAGCAATTCCTCCTACCTACTTTATTTATGCATAATCCACTATGTTCTCTATGTTAATGCTGAAATTCATGTGCATATTAAGATGACATTATAAGTGACATGAAAAATATTACGCTTCCCCGCCAAAGCAACCTGCTTTATTTATGTTTCACTGATGCAACTCACAGACTACTCTTCTGAACCTGGAACAGACATTTTAGAATGGAAGCCTTAGAGAGAGCCTTCACTTAAGTTTCATTACAAGACGTTAGCTAAACTATACCCATATTAAAGAATTATTAACAGCTTAAAAATTAATACTAATTTCTGCAGTCCAGTGATACCCTACATATTATTTCTTGCTCCTGCCAGGTGGTCATACATGCGTCTACAAAAGAAAGAAAGACATACTGAAAAGATAAGGGAAGGCCGTATATAACCCGTTCAATTCGAACTGTCTCTCGCAAGCTGAAGAAAATCGTCTGGAGATGACAGAAATAATGTTTAAGGGACATCATCAGAGTGAAGGGGTTAATTGTCATGTGTGCATCTTTTTCAGCACTTTCTTCCAGCTAAAACCAGGCGATTTACATAGCTGACAGGTAGCCATTAGACCCTAAGATTTTTAATAATGTTACTGTTTACTCTCTCGTGTGGAACTGTTCTACATTCCATTCCACCTAACGTCGGACGATTTTATTGAGCTGAAAGTTGGTCATAGGAACCTGAGAGTGTTAATACGTAGCATGGGAATTATGCTGCTAAGGGAAAGGTGGTAGAGAGCCATGTGAGCCAGAGAGAATATAGGTCCAGTTTTTTTTCTGAATGCTGGGCGCGGTAGCACGGAAAAATAAAAAAATAAAAAAAAATAAAAAAATAGGTAAATGAATAAATAAATCGTGTAATGTCAGAGCCAGTGGTGCATTGGTTAGCTCGTTCAGTTAGCAGCTAGGGGAACCTGAGTTTGATTAGCGGTTGTGTCTGATTCTTGGACAATGTTTTCCCTTCTTGTTGTTCTCTCAAAGCATCGTTTGAGGACAAGATCATAACATCGTTTGCTGAGAGGTGTATTCTAGTCTCGAAAAAAAAAAAAATTGCTTGATCGAGAGACATTAAGATTAACCTCCTCCTCCTTTTCTTCTTCTTCTTCTTCTTCTTCCTTTCTCCTTCTTCTTTCCTTTTTCTTCTTCCTCTTCTTCCTCTTTCTCTTCTTCTTCGTTTATCAATAACAAGAATAGAATACAAAATCGTCGTCACATTTAAGGGGTTATGAGTCTATCCTAAGCTGGATAAAATCGTCTGACGGCACCAAAACATATTATAGGCGTCATCCATTCTAACCCATTCACAGCGAGGAGTCTCACTTAGGCTGCAGAATTTCGAGTGTGGCAGTACTGAAGAGGGTATTAACGGAAACACCTAGCCCCTCAAGTCGAAAAGCCTCTCATAGGAATAGGAACAAAAATATTATTACACAGGTGTCACAGTTTGAGGTTTGTGCTTCGTTAACTCTGATTGTCTGGCGCAATAAGAACAAGGGAACTCATGTAGCGTATACCTCCTACATTTGTATTTCTAGACCTTAGCACCGACTTAACCTTTTACGTTTCATATTTGATCACTTGTACATTTAACTGTTATTGATTGCATTATTATTCCAAATTTAATTCAGTTTAATTTCATCGTTTTTTAATAATGTTGCTGACAGACAAAGAAAAACAGAAAGATAAACAAACTGAGCCAAAACAAGCCTCCTCAGCTGAATAATAACATAACACAGACGTCACCGTACGAAAGAGGTTTTGTTCATTAGTGAATTAATATATATGCTGATTAGGAGAGCACTCAAGTTTTTCTTTTTTCGTTTTTTTTTTTTTCAGACAGGGACAAGCCGCACACAGGTCGGCTATTCATTTTTGTTGACATTAAATTTCGCTTTTTTTCTGCCAATTTTCCCCATTTCTGTTAAACTCTTCATTCACAGCCCCGTCTCTTGGGATGTTTTTCTCTATGCCTTTTTTAATGATATTATGCAAAAACTTTATTTAACTCTACTTTGAACAGAATCTAGATTCCCCGTTCGAAAAGTTTTGCTAATACGGATAAAACTGCCATGGGATAGCAGAAATATTGTTAATCACAGGCATCTGAATAATGGGATAAATTTCTATTAACGTATACCAGTTCTGTTCACTTCTGCTTGTATTAACAGTTGGTATTAACACCCTTTTTCAGCTGAACAAAATAGCTCAAGTTCGCTGGAATTGAGCTCTAGAGTTATCTCCACCACACGAGGGTTAATGGTACCAGCATGAACGCTGTAAGGCTACTCTACTCTCTCCCAGCCGACTGAGATCGTCTGGTGTTAGCTGCAGTAGAGTACTTCCGTTGCCGCGACCATTAAGGGTAAAAACTAAAGCAGAGACAACCATAAAGAATATTAAACAGGCAACCACTAACAAAAGTAACAAGCAAACACTAACATAATTAACGAGAAGGAACACTCAGGTGCAACACCGTATTCTACATTTGGTTTTAGGCCGGAGTTTTTGCCATGTCGTATGGCCATGACCTTTGACTGTTCAAAGAATCGAATTTCGTCACCTTTACCCAACCCTTTTCCCATCCACCAAGATTGGTCCAAATCGGACCAAAAATTCTTGAGGCTACTTTACCCTGTGACCTTTTACCTCACTTCTGATTTTGTACTTATAGCGTGGTTCGTCACCATACATCCAAACTGATAAGCTGCGTGTTTGGACACGACGGGTGCCCATTGACTTTATGAACGGGCCATAAGGCCGAACCTTTGACCCTGTCCTGTGTCCTTTATCTATGGCTAATTACTCTAAAAATCGTATTATTTCTTCCTTACCTGATCCATCCACCAAGTTTGGCTCAAATCGGATCAAAAGTGTTTAACTTGTCCTAACACTGGGACTTCGTCCTTTAACCTCCTGTTCTGAAAATTAAATAATTTCATCCTTTCCTAACATTAAGCCCTTCCACCAAACTTGATCCAAAGGAGTCAGAGTTTTTTGAGTTAAAGGACTGAACCTTGTCCCGAGACCGATTGTTCTCATAACTGGTCAGTTCGTCCTTTCCTGACCCTCACCCCTTCCACTAAATTACGTCAAAATCGGATGAAAACTTGTCAATAAACCTTTTCGGTATAAACAAAAATAATAATCACCTTATCCTCTAATGGATCCCAGTCATTATGCAAAATTTGATGCAGTTCCATATGATAAATTTTGCATACTCTTGTTAACAGACAGACAGACAGAATGACAAACCATACAAAAAATATAACCCCCTCGCCGTTTCGCCGGCAAGCTCAACAAACAAGCAAAGAGTCCTATTAACACTGACACAAATGTTTAGAAAATAACAGCCATTAGCAGAAGTCGCAATTCTTACAAAAAGTGAAAGATGAATAAAAGTAACAAGCATTGAGGATACAACAAAAGGAAGTGAACAAGGAAACAAACAAAACCATGAACAAGTGACAACCATCAACAAGTGACAGAGATTAACAGTAGTAATAAACATTAACCAAACCAACAGTCTTAAAGAAAAATAGGAGAAATTAACAAAAGTAACACAAATGAACAAAAGAGATAAATATCAACAAACGTAACTACCATAACCAAAAAAGTAGCAGACAACCATAACACACTAGAGGGACAACCCCAAAGTTTGTTTCGTCTGTGTAAATAGTGTATATTTATTTTACTATATTTTAAGGTCACATGAAGAGAGCTACAGATCTAACAGACTACAGACAGCTTCGAGTCAAATTTGCCCCGCACCGTAATTGAATCGTACGAAGGCCAGAACATGTGTCTTTCATTGGGACAGTTGCTTTGGTTTTGGCGTTTATGCGTCGGTGTTTCGGAAGTTTCTAGCCTGTGTTCTTATACTATTGACGATATGAAATAATTTTAAATCCTGAATGAAATTTGTGAATGATATGCCGAGATGCTAAACAAAGGTAAAGTCTGTATTATGATTTTCAGGAAAATTAACCAAGATTAATAAAGTCGTTAGGTTATGGGAATGGTTACCGGTAAGAAGAACAAGAAGAAACTGAGATAAAAGGAGAATAATATCCCTTCGAGAAAAGCAAAAGGGAACAAACAAGCAATCATTAACTTTTGGTGATGGAGTATTTTCTAGCATTCCAAACTAGTTAAAGCCAGACAGTTTGACTCGTCTGAATCATAGGAGCCTTGGAATATTAATCTAGTACCTGTCGTCGGTCTTTTCATGCTCGAGGCAAATCTAATTTCCTGATCCAGCTAACGCGACGAGTTTATTTAGCTGAAACTAAGAACTTGAGATGTTAATAAGAACTAGACAAAAAATTGTTCTCTAGTCGGCAGATACATCATCATCTCCATTAACAACTGTTTCAATTAAAGGTGAGTAAGGTGGGATCAATTAAGAAGAAATACACCAGTCTGATATGAGACAGCCCTAGGTTGTATTCATTATGGACGGCGGGTGTTAGCGCTGAAGTGGTGACAAGTGGAGGTGTATGGTATGTAGGAGGACTACTGAGCCTTGGGTGCAGGCTATGAAGCCTGTGCCCAGAGGCGGTCACATAAATAAATAAAAAAAACGAAAATGGAAGAACTGTCACCATCATGCCCCATGCAATAGGTCGGACTCATCGTTCAAGCTCCTAAAATCCTGGCTCAGCCTCACAGACCTAAGCATCTGAACAAACATTTCAGTTTATCTGCCGTCTGTCCATAGCCAGATGTCTTCATCCCAAAAAGGGTGGGAACAAACGAGTCGCCTCCATGCCCTCCACCATCAAGTTGCTGCCACTCCAGTAGCTGAGACAGGTCCCGACAGGTGAAGGAGGGGAGGGGGGCGGGGGAACCATTGGTTACATACATGGTTATATATTAGATAATCAGAAATTTCAAATGAGGAGGCCAGTGGGGGGGAAGGGCCTCTCTGGGAGGCCTCAGAACCCCCAGACCCCAGACCTCTTTGCTACGACACTGCCTATCTTCAACTCGTACCTCTCTCTTATATACTCGTACCTCTCCAGCACATCCCAGCATCTCATCATCGGTCTCCTTTGCCCTTGTACTCTTCATTTCATTCACATTCACTCACGTAGTTAATCTCTCACTTTCTCTTATCGTCACATGCTTAAACCAGCTCATGCAACTCCGCCTAATGCATTTCATCACATTACAGCAACAACACTGCTCTCCTTCACTTTCTCATTTGCCGGTCTGTCTCCCCACAAAGCTCCAGATACTCCTCTCAAATAACTTTTTTTTTTCCACTCCTCTCACTCTAGACTTGCGTCCTTCCAGCAGAACTCAAGCTTCACTTCCATACGTTAGAGTGAGGATTACATTACTGACACGCAATGACATTTTTGTTTCCATTCTCACTTCTCTATTTCTGTTCAGTGCTCTCAGTGAACCTACAACCTTTATTCCCTGATGTAACGTTTTATGCACTTTGTCCTCTGTATTCTGTTCTTGTTCATCACCCATATTCTCTAGTTCCTGGTCATTCAGCCTCTCACTATGCATTCTGTGACATAACTTTACTTTTTACTGCATTAAAAAATTTTTTCTTTTCGTTTGTTATGCACTCTTCCAAACTTATTGACCAAGCCTTGCAGCTCCCATTCATCACATATGAACAGTGAACAACAGTACTGGCAGTTTCCAAAACCAACCCTCTGCCTCACTAAGGACCCTCGAAATCCACTTCCCTTTCTTTTATGACACCGTCCATGTTAGGGAGACACAGCATATCTCATTTTCAGTCCAACAGTTAAATAAAGGAGCTCACTTAGTTCACTTTCCACATGCACTTTGGCCCTTACACCTCCATACATACCGTTGATTGCACACAAGCTTCCCATACACTCCATATACTTTCAGCACCTTTCATATTCCTTTTCCAGCTGCTCTGCCAAGTTGCTTTCTGTAGATCCTGAAGACCGTATACAACTTTCTTCCATTCTCTAAATACTTTTCCACTAATTATCTTAATATAAATATCTGGTTTACACATCCCCTCATCTTCCTCTTTAAGTAATTCCTCCATTCTCTCTCCAGCAGTAAGTGTCTTGCCATTATCTTTCCTATTGCGAGTACACTGAGAAGATGAATCCCCGTACGATTGGCAAGGACTTGTCTTTCCCATTTTTTTTTTTTTATACGGGAAATATTATACTTCACTTCGAGTTCTCTCGAGCTCTACCCTCTTCCCAGGCCAGACTGCTCATCTTCCACATCCAGTCACACACTATTTCTCCTCCATTTTCAGTATTCGTCACACACTCCAGCAATCCTTGGTGCTTTCCCAGTTTTGGCTTGCTTCAGTGCCTCAAACGCTACCAGTTACTGATTTCCTTCTCCCATCTCGCCTTTCCTCTCCCAGCCATTCCCCAATCACTTACTATTGCACTATTTCCTTTCTCTTAATTCAGCAGCTCCTAAATGCGTCCTCTCCATCTACTCATTTTTCATTCTCTCTGAGCACCCTAACATATTTTTCTCTCCTTTCTCTACTGCCTCCCTCATCACCCTGTTACTCTTTGTTTACCTCCGTCAAAAACAGTTTCTTACACTTTTTTCATTTGAGTCTAGGTTTCTTTCAAACTCCTCACCAACGGTTTTCTTGCTCTCTCTNGAACCTACAACCTTTATTCCCTGATGTAACGTTTTATGCACTTTGTCCTCTGTATTCTGTTCTTGTTCATCACCCATATTCTCTAGTTCCTGGTCATTCAGCCTCTCACTATGCATTCTGTGACATAACTTTACTTTTTACTGCATTAAAAAATTTTTTCTTTTCGTTTGTTATGCACTCTTCCAAACTTATTGACCAAGCCTTGCAGCTCCCATTCATCACATATGAACAGTGAACAACAGTACTGGCAGTTTCCAAAACCAACCCTCTGCCTCACTAAGGACCCTCGAAATCCACTTCCCTTTCTTTTATGACACCGTCCATGTTAGGGAGACACAGCATATCTCATTTTCAGTCCAACAGTTAAATAAAGGAGCTCACTTAGTTCACTTTCCACATGCACTTTGGCCCTTACACCTCCATACATACCGTTGATTGCACACAAGCTTCCCATACACTCCATATACTTTCAGCACCTTTCACATCCGTTTTCCAGCTGCTCTGCCAAGTTGCTTTCTGTAGATCCTGAAGACAGTGTACAACTTCCTTCCACTCTCTAAATACTTTTCCACTAAATATCTTAATATAAATATCTGGTCTACACGTCCCCTCATCTTCCTCTTTAAGTAATTCCTCCGTTCTCTCTCCAGCAGTAAGTGTCTTGCCATTATCTTTCCTATTACGAGTACACTGAGAAGATAAATTCCCGTACGATTGTCAAGGACTTGGCTTTCCCATTTTTTTTTTTTATACGGGAATTATTATACTTCACTTCGAGTTCTCTGGAGCTGTACCCTCCTCCCAGGCCAGTCTGTTTATCTTCCACATCCAGTCACACACTATTTCTCCACCATTTTCAGTATTCGTCACACACTCCAGCAATCCTTGGTGCTTTCCCAGTTTTGGCTTGCTTCAGTGCCTCAGACACTACCAGTTACTGATTTCCTTCTCCCTTCTCGCCTTTCCTCTCCCAGCCATTCCCCAATCACTTATTATTGCATTATTTCCTTTCTCTTAATTCAGCAGCTCCTAAATGCGTTCTCTCAGTCTAATCACTTGTTATTCGCCGCAAGCATCCTAACATATATCTCTTTCTTCCCTCTACTGCCTCCCTCATCACCCTGTCTCACTTTATTTACCTCCGTCAAATACAGTTTCTTTCACTTTCTTCATTTGCATTTAGATTTCTTTCAGACTCCTCACAGACGGATATCTTGCCCTCTCTTTACTAGTCTTTCCACCTCCGTCTTCTCAGTGCACAGTTATCTGATCCTATTTTTCATTTCCACCTTTCCCCTCCCTCCCATCCAGTCACTATAAACTTTGTTCGCTATCTCAGCTCTCTTCACCTCCTTGTTGCATCATTGTGTTGCTATCACTCTCTTACGTCATCTCTTCACCCTACACACTACAGTAAATGCTGCCCAGGTTTCTCCTTTGAACACCTTCACATACCTTCCTCCTAATTCATATGCTCCAGATCATCTGCCCAGTTGCCCAGCCAATTCTCTTGCGTACGTTACCTTAAAAATAATCAGATGCACCAAAACTACAAATGTAGATCACTTGCATCAAGAAACAAAAGTACTTAAATTCTTGTTGCATCCCTCTTTCCTGCCCCCCCGTCTACAAAGAAACGAGAAAAGAACAGCTCCCCTTCAGTACCAAGAGAATCTCAGCAACATCCCCCCCTCCTCCGCCCAGCACATATACTGTATAAACGTATGGTCACCTCAGACATCCTAAACTTCGAGCTAAACAACATCCCTTAAGAACCACCACCAGACGTACACCCCTCAAAAACTTACCTCCCCAGAAAGAGAAATATACCTGGCCAGACTGCGATGCAACCACCACTCTTCCTTGCTACAGTACCAACAAAAACTCACAAGCAATCCACTTTGCCTACGCTGCAATGAAGCCTTCACACAACAACACATTTACTCACCACATGCACTACACCATCAGAGCACAGACAGTCCTTCAGCATAACCTGAACAATGGACCTCAGGAAGCGACTACTCAAAGTCACTGATCTGCAGTTCACTAGGTTCACAACGGAATGAACCTGGGGTTGCAACAACAACAGCTCTACTTTTTTCCCTCCATCTTTCCCTCCATTCCATTCTCTTTGCTGCAACTGCTTCTTCCTGCCTTCTACTACCTGTGTTCACCCTTAGCTTCTGTATTCCTATCATTGACGCTAGTATGTAGTGATCAGCCAGTTTACTTTCCGAACCTCTTCTATACATTCTAAGTGACAAGCGCAGATATTCCCATTCGGCCATCCTCAAACCTACATAGTCACTCATTGCTGTGTGCTTACCCAACTCACCTTCCACCCTCCTTATTACTCGCGATGTACTCGTATACTTGTGAATCATCTTTTGCATGATACAGTTGTTGTCTCTTGCCAACCTCAAGGATATTAAGAGACTGAAGGATTCAGCTCTGTGGTGTTAATTATGAAAGCATATTCTGGTGTATTATGATGACTTGACAAATGTAGGAGCTACGTCTTTGATGCATTAAAACTACGAAGATTTTCACATCCCAGTCATTAGTAATAGCCTACTCAGAAATTATAAATATATGCCATTCTCATCATGTTTTTGCTGAAATAACTGTTGTGATGGACGCTGAAGGAAGCGAGTGGAAATGTGAATGGCAGAGTCATCAGTATATAAGTGGATAGGGTTGGATGTGCAGTTCAAAAGATCGTTGATGAACAGCAGGGAGAGAATTGATGACAGGATAGAACCTCAGGGAAGAAAACTACTGACAGGAATAGAAGAGGAGCAGTGGTAATCTATAGTAGCAGTAATGACCAGGGAGGAAGCTTAAGGTGAATGCACAGATAGAAAGTCAGAAACCATAAGAGGGCAGTTTGGAAAATAGAGATTTGTGCCAGACAAAGTCGAAAGCCTTTGAGATGTGAAGTGCGATGGCAAAGATCCTGCAAGTAGGATGGCCAAGATTCAGATATGGAGGTAAGAAGATTGCTAGTAGAGCATCCCAGGCAGAACCCATACTGGCCATCAAAAGAAGGTTGTGATAGTAAAGGTTTTTTTTGTTTTGTTTTTGTGGGAAGATTAAAAAACTTTATAAAAACAAGATATTAAATCAATGGGGTGATGGTAAGAGGATTGGGAATGGTCACCAGTCTTCGGTACAGGCTGAATGAGAGCAAATTTTCTGCAAGATGGAAAGGTGCAAGTTGAATGGCAAAGGAAAAAGAGTTTGCCTAGGCAGGGTGTCAGCACACAGGCATAGTTTTCTAAAAGAGTAAGAGGGATTCCGCCCAGCCCATACGACTTATTAGTATCGGACCAGTGATGGAGGTGTGTTCTAGAGAAATTTTGATAACAGGAATGAGGAAGTCAGAGGTGGAAGGAGGTGGAGGGATAGAAATGGAATCGTCCAAAGTGGAATTCTGACTTATCAGCAGAAGAAAGAGCTACAGAACCATGTGAATGGAAATGAGGAGAGAAGGACAACGAGGTAACGTTACTGTGTTGTGACATACACCTGTTAGTGTCAATCCTTTGACTGTAAAGTTTAAAATAGTGGCAAACCCTTGTCATGAGCTCCTCGGTATACATTTCATCTAAATGTATTTCCTTTTAATTCCTCAGCCTTTTTAATATCCAGAAACTGCTGTTGCCCACACTTTTTTTCATATCCACCCATCTTCTTCTTGCTTTCCACACCACATAGTTATAACAATGAGGTCTGCTAATCCTATAGCATCCTCTTCGAGATTTATGGGGTCGGGGCTTAGCAAATGTAGTCCAGTACATTTAAGGGTACATGATGAGCATACTTTCCCTGGTGATTAGTACATGACTGCTAAGCTTCTGGTCACTTCTTGTGGATCAAACCTAAGTCCATACAGTAGCTAGGCCTTCACTCTGGCTGTGGGCCTCCAAGCAATTGTCCCCAACCGCAATAATAATAACGAAAGTAGTGGCAACAACAGTAGCAACAACAACAAAGCAGAATAATACAGTAAAAAAGTAGGTAAACAAAGGAAAATATAAACCAATGCTGGCGATAAATAATCATGTCGACTACAGTGATGATAATAATAATAATAATAATAATTATGACAATAATAAAGTTTAACTCATTGACTGCTTAAATCTCTGTCGACTGAACATAACAGTATGTTGTTAAAGCAGATAAGATCCCTGTGTGTTCAAGCAGCCCACAAATGTTTACTCATGATATTTTTGAAGCCTATGACCAATAATATGTCTCTCGGTTGAACAAAATCTACTGCGTTCCCGAGTACAAAACCCAAACCCATCAGCAGCAGCGAGAAATGTTATAAGAGTAGCAGGAATAATCAAGATAAAACAGTTAACTCTAACCCATCGACAGGCACACTGACTAGAAAACATGCACGTACAACAATCCTCTCATAGCAGGGATAACTTCAGTATGCTATTGTACCGGTAGTTTATGCCAGATGATTTCACCGAGATAACTAGAGGGGTACTCAGTGAACCGCATCTCTCCGACCAAGGCAACGCGATTTCCAAACCTCTCTTCATAATGGGTTAGGGTTTCTCATCATTGATTAGGGTGTCACAAAAAATGTTTTCCGGATCCAGAGTCTGTAATACTATCCGGATCGGTCCACAAAGTTAATAGATTGTTCCCTGGGATATGGGCTATCAACGCACCAAATTTGGCCCAAATCTCTCTTTTAGTTTTTGAGTAATCTTGCTAACAGGCAAACAAACAAACAAGGGGAAAAAAATATGCTTTCCCTCTCGGAAAGAATTAAAAAGAGTCCAGCAAGTGCAAATCTCCGCCAAAGCAAAATAAATAAATAAGTACATAAAAAGATTTATTCCTATATCCGGATCAGGACCCACCTTGGAATCTAATCAACTCATCTTTGACCCACTGCCCACCTTTCCACCAGATTTTATTGAAATCCGATAACAACTTTTTAAGATATCGTGTACACAAACAAACAGACAAACAGACTCGGGTTAGTACAGAACCACCTTCCATTTCGCTGACGGAGGTAAAAATGAGATTTAAAGCATGAGAGCGTTAATACTATCTCTGTTAACCCTCTCATGGTTGGGTCAGCTCTAATGTTTTATTCCCGCTAACGCCAGACTGTTTTATTCAGCTGAAAGTGTCCCACAGGAATATGAATGTTAAGAAAAAGCCCATAGATAGCCAGGTAGCTCAAACAAAAATTATTAAAAATACCAGAGGTGTCGTAATCGCACAAGCGCCAATAATGAGAGGGCAGAGAAAAGCATGTAAGAAAACGGCTAGTCGATCAGATAGAAAAAAAAGAAAGGGAAGTGCAGAGTCAAGGAGATAATAGTGGAATGTAAAGCACATAAAACTTCTAAATTATCAAACCTTAAAAAAAAATAAAGAAAAACGAGCATAAAACAGACAGTCGATCAAGTAATAAGAAAATAACAGTAAATCACGCACAACAAAATCCACCGACTAAACAGTACGAAACAACAGCTAAAATGTACAGTAAATAGCACACTGATTAAAAAAAAAAAAAACAGTTAAACATGTACAGAAAATACTCGACGGATAAAAAAAAAAAATAGACACGAAAAAGAGCATCGATCAAACAATATCAAAAACAAAAAAGGA
>JAGKTI010020020.1:0-16609 GCA_018397915.1 Birgus latro | reverse complement strand
CCATACTTAAACTAACTTAAATTACATTTATATTACACTTGCATTATGCTTATACTAACATATTATACTTATATTTCTTATATTATACTTATATTACACTTATATTATACTTAAAATTATGCTTAAATTATGGCACTACAGTATGATTGAGTTAAACATGAAGTTCACAGAGACCACAAAATCATTCACTACCACCTTTTATGTAGCAGAAAAATTATCAGTCAGAGGAAGTGGTTTAGCTGGAATAAACACGATGAGGAAAGAAAATACAATATTGATGCTACATTTTAATGGAATTCATTATGACAGCGAATTCATTGAGGAAATTTCATCTCCTGATAATACAACCAGCAGTTATAGGAAAACTAGCGTCACAAGAACGATTACACACAGAACCAAAATAGATGAGTCCGGCGTACAACGACTCAAAGAAAATGGGCACGAGGACCAGCTCGCACAACCACAACCCAATCTAGACTCGCTCACACAACCACAACCCAATCGAGACTCACTTATTTACCCAGCAAGCATTAATGATGTAATTCTACCACCAAAGCCATTCACGAAAATCACGATCAAAAGTCAGCTTAGAAATTGTAATGTCATTGCATTAGAAGAGACGATTAGAATAAATGGCCTTTTAATTGAGAGTGCTCTGTGCTGGATGAATGAAAATGGTGAAACTAATGTCATTTTAGCTAACACCATGAATGGAGATGTGAGGATCAAGAAAGGAACTTGTATTTGTTGGTTAGAGATGTGCCCAGTCCCTATACGCGAAGTGACAGTAGGGGGAACGTCCAGTAAAGTAAACTCGACAGACAGAGAGTGCATAAAGGAGCATTTGTTTTGTTCAGATAATTCTGACGTGACAAACGATTTACTAGACGTCCTGGAAAAACATCGACAAGCCGTTGCATTACCTGGTGAATACTTAGGTTGTACAAATCTAATACAACACCATATTAACGTAAAACAAGAGACAAAACCGATTTACGTAACGGCATACAGAATTGCTCACTCGCAACGTACACTAGCAAAGCAATACTGTATGTCAATGAAATGTTAAGTTTGGACATCATTGAACCTTCAGTATGCCCACGGAACACACCACTCTTCTTTGTACCTAAACAAAACGGTGAGATGAGGGCAGTTGTTGATTATCGCAAACTTAATCAGGTAACCATTCCCGACCGTTTTCCCATGCCATTGTTAAGTGACGTCCTGCAGAACACTGGACCAGAAAATATGGTCTTTTCTACAATCCATTTATTAAGTGGCTATTATCAGACAAGCGGTAGCTCGATCGGTAGAGAGTTGGCTTGCAGTCCCGAGGGACCCAGGTTCGAATCCTCGCTGGGGCAGGGAACAGTTTAAGGATTTGAATTTCATTAAATCAGGCTTTACTGATCTACCAGAAGACCCGCCGACATGTAAAAATAACCCCGCTAATACCAATACACCAGTCCTGTATGAGACAGCCCTAGCATGTATTCAATATGGACGGTGGGTGTTAGCGCCGAAGTGGTGACATGTAGAGGTGTATGGTATGTAGGAGGACGGCTGGGCCTTGATAGCAGGCTGTAAAGCCTATGCCCAGAGTCGGACACATAAAAAAAAAAAAAATAGGATTAGATGCAGAATCCCGCAAGTACACTGCTCTCTACTGATAGTGGCCACTATCAATACAAGAGAATGCCGATGGGACTGATGACGGCTCCTGGCACATTCCAGCGATTGATGAATAGCGTATTGGCTGGAATATTAGGCGACAGTATATTTGTCTACCTGGACGACATCATAATTGCAACACCCACACTAGCAGAACATCTACAGAAGTTAGATCAGCTACTACACAAGTTAGCCAGTGCAGGTTTAAAAACTAAGCTATCTAAATGTAAATTTTGCTTTAAAATTCTTAGGCCACAGACTAGATGCAAAGGGGATCCACACCTCTCAGGACAAAATAAAAGCAGTAAGAAATATCCCAGAACCCATAAATGTGTATGAAGTAAGACAATTTTTAGAGCTCGCCGGATATTATAGGGCGTTTATACAACACTTCTCTCACATAGCCCAACCATTATTTCTCCTGCTGAAAAAAACAAGCGGTATTTCAGTGGGGAGAGGAACAAAAAAAAATGCATTTAATGGATTAAAAGATTAACTTACATGTGCACCTTGCTTGGCTTATCCTAACTTCACAAAGCCGTTCATAATTTGCACAGATGCTTCTCTCAGAGGTTTAGGTGCTGTATTAATGCAAGAGGATAAACGAGGTAAATACCAACCCATTGCTTTTGCCAGTAGACAAATGAAAGGAGCAGAGAAAAATTACTGTGTAACAGACTTGGAAGCCCTAGCGGTAATATTTGCTCTACAGAAATTCCGTGACCTCGTGTACGGATATGAAATTCACCTATATACTGACCACAAGCCTCTTGTGGGCATGTTCCTGGCTCCTTTCTGGGAGGAGAGCACGATGGAAATGTAAAATCCATAATTACAATGTAAATATTCACTACATAAAAGGCAAAGTGAACGTAGCAGCAGATGCCTTATCACGAAACCCATTAACCAACGTCGCTACAATAAATCCACGAGAATCACTCCCCAACAAGGATAAAACGATCCCCACAATTCGAGAAATCTCGCAAGCACAGAGACAGGACCCAGTATGGTCCAAAGTAATACAGTATATCACCTCGAGTCATGCGATGATGTGCCATTACTCAAGTTACATGTACCACTTGAACAATTCACAATGGTAAACAATGCCTTATATAGGGTATATCCAGGACAACCAAACCATAGAAAATTTGTTTATTACGCAGTTAGTTACTCCTAGTACAATGATACCACACATTTTAAGGACAGTACGCGATAGTCCACATGCAGAGCATCCTGGAAAGGACAGGACAGTCAGACAGGCCCGGATGTCTTATTACTGACCAACGTTACAAAGATATACTTACTCACATAGACAAATGTGAGTCAGGTGCGAAACATAAAGGTTACACGATATCACCTGCACCGTTAGGTAAATACCCAGTCCCTAACCAACCATGGGACGTTGTTGCGGTTGATTTACTTAAATTACCCTTAACTACAAATCACAATCAATATCTATTTGTTGCTACTGATCATTTCTCACGATATGTGATCTTGGTTCCAATTAAGGATAAAACAGCAGAAACAGTCGCACGGGTATTCATTGATAGTGTGATCTGTAGGTTCACCACACCAAAGGTGCTAATAAGTGACAATGTTGGTGAATTTAACTCTGAAATTTTGCAAGAAATATGTAAACAATACAATATTAACAAGGTTAATATCTTGGCCTACCATCCAGCTTCCAATGGATTGGTGGAAAGGCAGAATAAGAAAATATTAGATGTACTACGGCACATCCTTAATGACAATTATGCAAACTGGGATGACTGGATTCCCAGAGTTGAAGCATCACTCAATTGTGTAATTAATAAATCCATAGGAGATACACCTCATTTCATCATTTACGGGTCTGACAAACGTCTCCCTTACGAAACGTTCGAAGGCGAGCAAAGTCTCGTATATAATTATGACGATTATCCTAAACTTCGCTTACGTGAATTTCAAGAAATACACACAAGGGTAAAGAAATAGTTAATGATGTCTAAGGAAGAAATGACAGAATCATTCAATAAGAAGGCAAAAGAATCAAACATCAGCATAGGTGATATTGTCTATGGCCTCATTCACACTAGAGACAACAAACTGTCACCAAAATTTGATGGCCCATATAGAGTAATTAAGAGAGAAGAGCTAATAAGGCAGAGGTTAAGTCACTATCGAGTGACGAAGAAAAAGAAATACATATTGATCACTTAAAAAAGGTCTCAAGAGACTTAGCTTGCAACTATAAAGCACCGGACACGACCGAAAATCCTAGTACACACTGTGAAAATAAGCCTGAAGCAATTAACACATATCGGAATAAATTGCGGTCGCATGCCAAACAGACGAACATAGGTGCACATGACTTAGGAATCGATTTAGACTCCTTTTATAGGTAAGAACGGATTTCTAATACAGTTGTTCTTTCGGTAGGTAAAGATGAGGCGAATAATTCCATGGATCATGTTCCTCTTGATATCAAGAGGATCACCTCACTTGCATCCTCAACATATAGTACGGCAGGGGTGCATGATCGCCCCAACAGCCTCAACGGCAATAGTACAGGACATAATAAGTACCGAAATAAGTCTGGACGTACTGCAAGATATACCAATGATGTTACAGAAAATATCAGGACCACTCAGAACTCTGGAAGCGGTATTAACATACCCTTCTACACATGATCACCCCACACAGGAAGTAGCTGAATTAATGAAATTAACTGACTGGAAGCTAGAACAGGCTAAGCACTTAATGATTACCATGATCCAGGACATCCCATCAGCTGGGAGTAACACACTTAGAACAGGAAACAACATCACAAATACACGCAACAGACGCGGTTTGTTCGACTTAGGTGGAGCAATTTTAGGGAACATTTTTGGACTAGCTACAGAAAATGATCTAGAGGAAATAAATAACAAATTTAACAAAATAGCACAAGTTCTCTCATACCATCATAAGTTGGCTGACACTCAGAACACCTTAACGCTGAAGATTGTAAAGAACCCAAGGAAAGCGGAAGCATCAACTCTAGAAATTGTGGATAAAGTAAATGCACTAGAAGGTAACAATACACTAATCCAACACTTCTCTGTGATCATGGAACATATTGACTTACTAATACTACAGTAAGACAACACCAGGGCTCAGTATCAGTCTTTCATGAAAGGAATTGCTAATGCAAGTAACGGAAGGATCACTATTAATTTACTACCCATTCACAACATCAGGCAAATCATTAATCAAAGCATACATAAGCATGGTTTGAAACCTTTGTTTGAGGAAAGAAATCTGATGTTATATTATCCATACTTGCATGCAACACTGACAACAACATCGATAGTAGTCCATGTACCGTTCGTAACAGATGACTTTTTCAGTCTGTCTATCAAATATACCCTTTTCCTTCTAAGAAAGATGACTCATTAGTCACCATCAACATCAAAACAGAAGTCATCATGGTTTCCGAGAAACAGGACGCCGTAGCTTTCACTAGTGACACAGCAATGGAACACAAATGTCGCACATCATTACATGCATTTCACCTTTGTCCTGCGTACATCTTCACGTTTCAGCCAGCTGAGACAGTCCCTTGTGAAATGGCTATCATAAAAAATAATGACATCCCTCATCATTGCAACTTCACATTTGCGCCAGATAAACTCATTCATCATCAACGCATTGGACATTCACAGTTCTTCTACTTCACTCAAAATACATCAGTTTTTGTGACTTGCCCAGATACATCTCCAGCCCATACATCAGCATCTGGTTTATACATCTCACCAGATTACTGTGCAGTCCTGACACCTACGTTATCCACCTTGCCCACTAAAATCCATTATGCCATTCTCAACCACACACACAAGTACTTCCAGTTATTACCTAGGATGAACTTAAATGCAAGCTCACACATTAAGCTGACTTCATTGAAGTATGAAACCAGGCAACTAATAAATCAGACAATACAACCTTGAGAAGAATACAGTAGGATTATGTTTAATCCATATTATGTATACAGCCCAGTTCCAGCCATCTTTGTGATTTTCTCCATCATATTTGTTGTATTACTTTTGGCCATGCACAGAATGCAAGCGAGAATTGCTAACCTTGAATCAGTGTTTAAGAACTGTTCTGTACAAGTGAAACAAACTGTGTAAATAGTGTATGTACTGTACATATACTGTATATATTTTATATAAAATAACGAAATATGGGTTACACATAATATAGGCTTACTTTAATCATACTATTATATCTCATTTATATATGAATATATACAGTAGGCCCTTCTCATATATATTGTATAACTGACTACAGTAGACTTGCCATTGTATTATTTTAACATTACTATTATACAGTATATGTACAATTCTACAACTACAATGACTACATTATCCCAATAATGTAACTTTTACAATATTATGTACTTCACATACTTGACTTACATGGCGATGGTACGACAGCTGGCGTGACCGAGCGATATGTAGATATTATATAGGCATTAGTATATATCTCATAACACAATGTACAGGAAGTAGTGTCTGATTTCACATGATGTCTGTACACAGTCTGTTGTCCCAGACTATCAAGAATCCTAACATATGATGTTTCTCAAAATATCCTCGCAGTTCAAACAACCAAGAAATTCATGATGTATTCAAACACATGGAAGCCCACAGAAGATCGATTAGACACTACTACCTTACCTAAACATCCTTTCCCACCTGTATATAATAGCAGAGAGAAGCCCTTCACATCAGAGACAAGGGGATAGAGAATGCCCGAGCACAATTAGGGCAGAGTAAGGAGAGAGGGGAGACTGGCCGTCACGCTAAGATCGTTTGTAAATTGCTATCAAGATAACTGTACAATAAAACTCAGTAACCCAAGAGTGCTGTAACTCACCTTTGTTGATAATACGTCTCACGACTTTATTCTGGTTGTATTAAATAATCCATCATCGACTTCCCAACAAGTACCTCCGACCACGCTACCGAGACAGGAGGCACCATGTGTCACAGGTGACGTAGGATCGAGTGTCAGCAAACGACACCGCACAGGGAAGGACGGCGATTTGCCAGCTACTTAAAGTGACATGGACTTCGGTGTCCCGGAAGAACGACGTGATGTCAGAGTGAAGCTGAATTTTGCCTCGGACTGTGGGATCTCCCTCTCACAACAAGCAAAGTGGGTCATTTCAGTGGTAAAAGTGTTTTCTGATTTTGAGGTACTGTTCAAAGAAGGTAAGACACATCCGTATGTGACTGTGAACAGTGGCCTTGCAGTAGATTTTTTTTTTTTTTTTTTTGGTGACCGACTCTGGGCATAGGCTTCACAGCCTGCTATCAAGGCCCAGCAGTCCTCCTACATACCAACACCTCAACATGTCACCACTTCGGCGCTAACACCCACCGTCCATATTGAATACATGCTAGGGCTATCTCATACAGGACTGGTGTATTGCCTGACCAGAGATGGATTTCAGGGCAATGTCTTGGAAGCTGTGATCAACCGTCCCCATTCCAGGGTTACTATTCATAATGTTTCTGTCTACTGGGCAGTGGAGGACCTTGAGATACCAGAAAAGGTCCTGTGGATGAAGAGAAGAATGGTTGGCCAACATCCTAGACCGCAGCTCATTGCTCTGTTAGAGGGAGAGATTTCCAAGAAAGTATTCATCAAGACACTGGGATACAAGAAAGCTGCACGCTATGTTTCAGAGCCTGACCTCTGCTACCGCTGTAGCAAGTGGGGGCACCTGGCATGGAAGTGTAGTGCAGCATACAGGTGCCACTTCTCTGCTGGGAAGCACGAAGGTAACACTTATCTGGAAAAAATGAAGATAGGCAAACACTTCAAACCCAAGTGCTGCAACTGTGGAGGGGAAGACAATACTCACTCGTCCCTGTGCCCCCAGAAACCACAGACCACCCAGACACCACGGCACACTGCCGCTCAAACTCATGTAGCCCAACCACCACCGCTGCTACCGACCAATGTTTGGACACCAGCTTTCAGGCATCAAATTTCCCACATCTGGGGCATGCAGCCACTGCTGCACCTGTGCATGGTCAGCTACCAGTATGTCCTGCTGAGTCCTTGGCAAGCCAGTCCCCAGATGGCAACGCCAGTCAGCATGAACCCAGTCTAATGGGATGCACTTAGAGATCTTCAGTTGGCAGTGCAAGACCTATCCCGGAGACTCCAGGAGGTGGAAACATGTTTGCAACAACAAAAACAACAACTGGAGGACTTTTTTGTTGAGTCTAACACAGAGAACGACGATTCTGCAGCCGAGGCTTCCACTCATTGAGGTCATGTTGGTGGTGAGGAGCCTGCCGCTGGACATGCAAACCCGACGGGGACTCACCCTAAGGAAAAAACTAGGCCATCTCTCCGTACCCAGGTAGCTTACAAGGGAGTATGATGCCTTGACCTGAAACATGGCAGAATTCAGACTTTGGATTGAGCAGTTAACGGCAGCGGTACAAGAGATGGCAGTGAGACCCCATTCAGTGGATAGCTCCCTCTACACCTTCCTGATCTGGAATGTAAACGGCTTACGGACTCGCTTTACTGACCTACACTTTTGTGTTATAGTAAACAAACCTGATCTGATCGCCTTACAGGAGGTAGGACGTGATGTGCCCCGCCTAAGAGGTTATAGTGTTTTCACCCTGGATCAATGTATGTTAAGTATAGTCTCTCTGTTACACTCTTTGAAAAAGGAGTACACAGTGGAACTGAATACATAGTAGTCTGCTTAAATCTTGACATCATACTCATTTATATTGTGAATATATATGTTCATGCTAGTTGCTTTCGTATGGATTTCCTTCCCACTTACATTCTTGAGGAGAGAACTATTCTACTCGGAGACCTTAACATCAGGAATGCAGATTTGGGTAGAATTAAAACCTCCAGTGTCAATGGTGTTTGTTGGAAGAATTTTCTTGATGCTGTTGATATTGCTTTACTTACAGGTGAAAATGTTCCTACTCATATTCAGGAAGGCAGGCTCGACTGTGTAATTTGTTCAACTTTGAAACAAGTCCTGCTGAAGCTCATGTACTCAGGTATTTACTCAGTGATCATTTCGCTCTAGAAACTTAAGAACATAAGAAGAGAGGATAACTTAACTGCAGTAGGCCGGTTGGCCCATGCTAGGCAGCTCCTAAAAGAGTAACTGAACTACTAGGATGAGATAAGAACAGCAAAGAAGCAGCCCCCCCCCCCCTCCAAACCCTCCAGCCGAAACCGGCTGGAAAAAGTCAGAAAGAACACCACGCAGCATAGAAAAACTGGCGTGGACATTTTATAGGAAAATCTGAAAGGAGAATAGAGACTATTATAGTGTAACCTGAAAAGGAAAAAGTATGAATTAGTATTGGTCATAAGATTTGTTTCTTTTTCTTTTTCTATACCCACCCCTTATTTGTCATATGCTTATCAAGCCTATGCTTGAAACTCACAATGGAAGGGGCAGCAACTACTTTACTAGGAAGTTTATTCCATTCATCTACTACTCTATTACCAAACCAATTTCTACATATTTTCTTACTGAAACGGAATTTTTCTAGTTTGAAACCATTAGTTCTAGTTCTATCCTGTATGCTCACTTTAAGTACCTTGCTAATATCTCCCTTGTTTATACCCTTCATCCACTTAAACACCCCAATTAAGTCTCCCCTTACTCTACGTCTATCTAGTGAGTGCAGATTTAGTCTTTTCAGTCTGTCTTCGTATGACAGGTTTCGAACATCATGTATCATTATGTACCACTAATTAGAACCAAAGGAAAAAGTTAGTTATACCAGGTATGAAATTACCCAAACTTTGCCTTTGTGTCCAGAAATGGTGTCAGACCACATGGGGGTCGTTTTTGGACGTTAAAATTTCTGTCAATGTCTTGTTGCTGTTATAGAAAATTTTGTTAAGTGTAGATTTATCTTGATAGCGATATACAATGATCTTAGCGTGACGGCCAGCCTCCCCTCTCTCCTTACTCTGCCCTAATTGTGTTCTCGGACATAATCTACCCCCTTCTCTCCCTTTCTGATGTGAAGGGCTTCTCTCTCCCATTATATACAGTTGGGAAAGGATGTTTAGGTAAGGTAGTAGTGTCTAATCGATCTCCTGTGGGCTTCCACGTGTTTGAATACATCATGAGTTTCTTGCTCTTGGGAAGAATACAGTAGGATTATGTTTAACCCATATTATGTATACAACCCAGCTCCAGCCATCTTTGTGATTTTCTCCATCATATTTGTTGTATTACTTTTGGCCATGCACAGAATGCAAGCGAGAATTGCTAACCTTGAATCAGTGTTTAAGAACTGTTCTGTACAAGTGAGACAAACTGTGTAAATAGTGTATATATTGTACATATATGTTTTATATAAAATAACGAATTATGGGTTACACATAATATAGGCTTACTTTAATTATACTCTTGTATCTCATTTATATATGAATATATACAGCAAGTCCTTCTCATATATATATTGTATAACTGACTACATTAGACTTGCCATTGTTAAATTTTAATATTACTATTATATAGTATATGTACAATTTTATAACTACACTGACTATATTATCCCAATTATGTAACTTTTACAATATTATGTACTTCACATACTTGACTTACATGGCGATGGTACGACAGCTGGCGTGACCGAGGGATATGTAGATATTATATAGGCATTAATATATATCTCATAATACAATGTACAGGATGTAGTGTCTGATTTCACATGATATATGTACACAGTCTGTTGTCCCAGACTATCAAGAATCCTAACATATGATGTTTCTCAAAATATCCTCGTAGTCTAAACAAGCAAGAAACTCATGATGTATTCAAACACGTGGAAGCCCACAGGAGATCGATTAGACACTACTACCTTACCTAAACATCCATTCCCACCTGTATATAATGGGAGAGAGAAGCCCTTCACATCAGAAAGGGAGAGAAGGGGGTAGATTATGCCCGATAACACAATTAGGGCAGAGTAAGGAGAGAGGGGAGACTGGCCGTCACGCTAAGATCATTGTATATCGCTATCAAGATAAATCTACAATAAAACTCAGTAAACCAAGAGTCCTGTAACTCACCTTCGTTGATAATACGTCTCACGACTTTATTCTGGTTGTATTAAATAACCCATCATCGACTTCCCAACAAGTACCTCCGACCACGCTACCGAGATAAGCACCACAGCTCAGATTAGTTCCCAAAACACTGACCAGTAAACCTACATATGCTACTGATCCAGCAATATTAGGATGGAAGAAGACACTAGCTAACTTGCACAGGCGCTGGCAAAGCAATCATAATGACAAAGAGGTGTGTGACGGTATGGTGGCAATCGCACAGTGCCTAACTGAACAACGTCAGGTCAGAAAACGACCCTGGGATAGCTTCCTCACGACCACTGGGAGGACCAAGTCTCTCCAGGGAGTGTGGTACCATGTAAACAGGATAAGAGGGAAAATTATATGCATAACCTCCTTCCCAAACCCTGGTGACAAAGCCCAAGCCTTGATCAACCAGTGGGTCAATGCCTCTGCACAGTCAACCCTACCTGCCAGACACAGAGAGAGCCGTGACCACCACAGGCGCTAAAGGAATTCCCTGGTTGATGCCAAAATTAATGTGAGGGATGAAAGCTGTCTTCCCATAACGTACGACGAATTACTTTGCGCTGTAAAAAGGTAAATCGACCGCTCCAGGCCAGGATGGTATAATTTATGACATTATTAATGCTCTCCTTGCCTCATAGGACACGCTTCTGCTGGATTTGTTCAATATGTCATAAGCGGATAGTGAATTGCCCACATCCTGGAGGAGTGCAGTCATGATCCCAATTCCAAAAGGCTGTGGTCGTTATCGCCCCATTCCCTAGTTAGCTATATCTGTAAAATGATGGAAAGAGTTCTTCTAAATAGGTTGTTTTATAAGACTACAGATGAATTATCTCCGGATTTGCATGGATTTTTGAAAGGGAGGGCAACGAGTGATTGTTCTGTAAAGTGTCTCACCAGTGCTAGATCCACGTGCAGGGCATTCGTTGACGAAAGTGGAGTTTGACAAATCAAACAGGGAGGTAATTCTGGAGGAACCAGTTGCCAAAGGGGTTAAAGTGAAATTACTTCGGTGGATAAGATCCTATCTCAATCGCCGGTCAGCAAGGGTTTGGTTGCAGGGACAGTCTTCTGATGAAAGAGAAATTGAACTGGGCACTCAACAAGGAGACGTCCCCAGTCTGATGCTTTTCGATATGCTAATGGACAAATTTGCACGCCACACTTTCCCTCTAGGCACGGAGGTAATTATCTGTGCCGATGATATCTTGCTCCAGTGTGACTCCACTTCCATTTTATATGAAGCCCTTCTTCAGTTAGAGACTCTGTGTGTACTTATGGGACTCGTTATCAATAAGTCAAAAACCAAATTTCAGGGATTGGAGAACAGATGCAAACTCCCGTGTATAAATTCTACTAAACTAGAACGAGTATGTAGCTGACCACACTCCCGCGAGGTCCACTCAGCACTGCCAACACTGGGCGAGATAGTAATCTCGAAACACTTGTAGTGAGCTGCATTCGAAGCATTCACTGGTGGGAGGGAGAAATAAGGAGGGAAGTTTGAGGGGGGAATGGGAGGTTTGAGGAGGCTAGGGAGGGATGTTACCCGACTACTACACGAGAGGTGAGAGATGACCTGAGGAGGGGAGCGACGAGTGGAATCTTTAATGAAAGTACGAAAATTTACCCCGTTACCAATCATTTGTATTTTGACATTCATGTCAACTGATATTGACATCAATAAAGGTTAGATCAACTTATTAGTTGTAACACAAAGATGTAACACAAAGACAACCGAGGTAACATTACTGCTTTACTCGTATTGTATGCTCTTTTTATTATCAATCACTAGATGCTGTGAAATACTAACACAATAACTGCTTACGAATCATGAACCATAATGCTCGTTATTAAATGTAGC
Organism: Birgus latro; assembly: GCA_018397915.1. Taxonomy (NCBI): domain Eukaryota; kingdom Metazoa; phylum Arthropoda; class Malacostraca; order Decapoda; family Coenobitidae; genus Birgus; species Birgus latro. The sequence goes on along the minus strand of JAGKTI010020020.1, from coordinate 3,936 downwards.
ATGTGTGAATACCTTCACAGTGCGTGTGGCCAATACTGATACCACTAGCTCACACATGTATTATCCCCCGTATCTAGCGTTACCTAACAGTTTATAAACGTAGTGTCGGATATCAGGGCTAGCATTATCCCTTACGTGACAGCAGGCTTGTGATAATCTGTATACTCTTAAGCAGCTTGTTTCATTGAATATAACGAAAACGTCATGTCTGATAAGCCATTACGAATCCTTTGGTATTTCTTCTGTCTTTAGACAGCAAAAATAAGTAAATTAATTAATCAAATGTGCATTGTATTTTCAATAAGAAAAATTAAAGCTCTACACACACACACACACACACACACACACACACACACACACACACACACACACACACACACACACACACACACACACACAGATTTTTAGATCCTCATCGGTCATGAACCAAATATTTTCAGCCTTACAAAAAATCGTCTTCTCCTTTTCCCCGAGTGCATGCTGTTCCTCCTTTCCTACCTCTATCTCTTTCTTCCTTGTTCTGCAAGGCTTTTCAATGTGAGTATACAAAAATTCATTTAATCGACAATGTAGATAATAAAATCAATGAAGATGCAGGTATGTGTCGAGGTAATTTCTAAAACATCTACACGACTTAGGGTTTCTTTGAGTCTTTTTTCCCTCGTGCTTGCTTTTTCTCTCTTTCTCGCCTTCTCCTTTGTGCTATAATGTCTTTCATGCCTTGAGCAGTCGTCCCTTGTAATACCAATATCCGGGATATAATGTATTGGAGCCAACATTTGCCTCACTAATAGGTCAAGGTTTTCTATACCCAGCAGGCGGTAGTTACTCTATGCTGTTAATCAATTTTTGGAATAGCAATATCTGACTACCCTACAAGTTAAAAGTGATATATAAGGTTCCCTGGATATACCCACAGCCTTTGGTATGCCAGACCAGGAACTGTAAATTTCAGTAATTGCCTTAACCATCGTTGAACTACTCTGACCATGTAAACTGGACATTGGTCATAAACGAGCATCACTGGGCCGGGAGGGATAGGGGCAATTTCTCTCTTTGAGGAAATCGAGGAAACCTGTCTTTCTCATATATTTCGACTACCGTAAGTTTAATAGCGTTCAATATTATTACTCAAATAGTAAAAAAAATATAATAAGGAAACAAGCTGTAGCGGCGACCCTAAATGCGGTGTTACTCAGTGAGGAGTTCATTGGTTCTGTCAGTGAGAGCTAATCACATTCTCTGGCCATGAGAACACAGCCAATCCTCGAGTACCGAAGGCGATGTGGATGGTCAGTGGTGCTAAGACCATATCATTCCTGGACTTCACTGTCCATCGTGATGAACCACCACGACACCCAGCTCACACAGCGTGCTCACATCATTGCTCTGCACGAGGAGGGTATAAGCAGTAGGGGCATCGCACAGCGAGTGAGGTGCTCAAGATCTTGCGTCCAGAAGTGGATCGAGCGTTGGCATCACAATGGCAATTTGAATGACCTGGGTATGCTGGTAACAATCTATTTTGAATAAGGGACTTTATTAATTATGCCTGCAAATTTCCGAATGTGTAAAGCATGTATTTTGGCAAAGAAAAAAACATCTGAGTATTCATTTTGGTGGGAAATTAAGATTATTGTCTCCCTACTGATCAACCACATGATCATTTTTGTTGTAGATCACAAGAAAGTTTATAATTTGTAGAATTGTCTATACATCAAAATTCCCGTAGGGGGTACTATTACTTATGGGTTATGGCACCCTTACAGACCCCAGCCACACCCTTTCATTTCCTAATTAAACTGTTCCCCCTCTCTTTGTTTCCATCTAGCTGCTGTCCCCTCTTCTTTGAATATCTCTTCCTCATTATACAGGGTCTTCCAGACTTAGGGCGGTCTTTCCGCCGCTTAACTTATAAAATTAATGGCCTATTTTATTGGTGTATTGAGAGCGGAGACCTCGGTCGCGAGTCACTAGTCAGGAGGAAGACCAGCGGATCATTCAGGCAGCTGAAAATGACCCGTTTAAAAATGCCAAGGCGATCAGGGAAGAGTTGTCGTTGGAAGTGTCAGCCGAAACTGTTCGTCATAAGCTACATCAGGCAGGCATCCACCACCGAGTGCCGGCCAATAAAGAGCAACTCACCGACACACACCGCGCTGCCAGGCTGGCCTTTGCTCGGCAGTTTATAGACAAGGGGATGGAGTTCTGGGAGAGGACCATCTTCACAGATGAGAAGTCATTCTCTTCCAGCAACCACGGCAAAATACATTTATGGAGACGGAACTCTACGAGGTTAGAACTTTTAAGTAACTACAATATTTAATAGAATGTTCTAATGTTAATCACAGTTGCACAGTTGCAGCATTACTTGTTCCTATTTTTTTGCCATATGTAAGCATCTCGAAGTCACAATAGCTAGTCCCTGGAAAAAAAAAAGTAATTTAACTACTCTTGCTTCGCCATGCTGCTACCTTATTGTTCGTTGATAAGCAGGTATTTGAATTATGAAATACATTAAATACATATAATCTCGGAGTATCTACTAGGTTTGGGAAAGGGGATTAATAATTACCAGATGGTAAGCTTTGCCCAGTTGATAAACTTCGCTAGCATTTAATTTTGGTGTGGCGTGTATCACGCAGATATGACCGGAGACATGCAGTATTTATAAGGAGGCACGAAGTGGAAGAGTCACGGTATATGTGTGGGGCTACATGACTTTACATAGTCTGGGTGACATCTTCCAGATCGACGACCGCTTCACTGCTCACAAATATGTAAATGTCTTACAAAACAGTTTCCTCCCATCCCTCAGAGAGAGGAATTTTCCTTTCCCTCAGGGCCCTCTGATTTTCGTTCACGACCGGTGTCCTGTCCACATGGCGAGAGTGGTTCAGCAATGGTTACACAATAACCAGAACTTACAGGTCCTGGACTGGCCTAGCAAAGGGTGTGATATGAACCCCATAGAAAATCTGTGGGGTTCTATCGTGAACACCTGGGAGCCGGAGAGGGAGAGGACTGCTACCGAATTGATGGACCATACGAAGACGCAGTGGGAATTGCTGCGAGGGGACCAAGACCTTGCGAGGAGTCTGGTAATGTCCATGCCTGATCGCTTGCAGGCGGTCATCGAGAAGGATGGAGGATGGACTCGGTTCTAGGTATAAATATTTTTAGTAAGGACAAATTTAATTCTCTTGGTTTACGCTTGTGACTCAAAATGATGATGTTTAGATCTATACGTAACTGTTCCCATTCTCTCAAGATTATTGAATTTATTGGCATGGTGTGTGTAATTATTTCTAATACCTTTTTTGTTGCTACCTCATGCTGAAAGTTATTTTAACTGAACACCAGGAAGCACTTAGTGTGATAAAGAACAATTATAATTACATCAGGAAATATGCAAGTGTGATAAAGAAAATTTCTAATTACATTAGGAAATGCGCAGATTGTAACTTGTTATTGTTCTTTTACAGGAAGTGACAGCAGACACGGGTGGGTTACTTGGATATTCATCTGATACTATTATTACTATAATAATTGAAAATATTATCTACAGTCTGACTATATTAATTAACACATTCGGATGCAATACAGTCACCTAGGGGCTTGAGAAATTATAATAAGTTCTTTCTGGTTATCTTGAATGAAATAGGCTACTTTACGGTATCTGGAATATCGCACTCCTGCTATCACGTGAGGGATAATGCGAGCCCACTTTTATAGACTGTTGGTAACGCTAGATAAGGATGATATGGAGGTGTGTGCTAGTGGTGTCAGCAGTTGCCACATGCAATATTAAGGTTTCACAAATGCTATATTTAATAACACCGTTCTGGTTCATGATTTCCAAGCAGTTATTGTGTCACTATTTCACAGGGTCTAAACCTTGACAATAAAGGTATCAAAATATAAATAATTGGTTAC
>JAGKTI010020019.1:0-16610 GCA_018397915.1 Birgus latro | reverse complement strand
ATTCCAGAAATCTGGACTTGTTCTTTCTAATACTTAGTCAAGATATCTCAGTGTGCCCTAAATTTTTCCATTTTTCCAGATTTGTCACTAAAACCATTCAAATTTCTGAGTCTAGTGCAATTTCCCCCCAAAGTGGGAGCACTGTCCGGGAACCTAATCTCTGCACTATACCCCGCTTCTCGCTGTGGCGTGGCGATGTCTGCCTCATGAGAACATCGGTTCACTACACGGAAAGGCACCGCTGGGACAGTTCCTTGCCTGGGGTTCATAAGTCTGCTTGGCCAGACAGACTGGGGTTATTGAACAACAATAACAACAACCCTGGAGGATGTTGCAAATGTATATGTATATTCTATAATGTTTTTTGTCAAGGATGATTTGCTACAATTTCAGAATGGTTGTCGTTTGTGGTGGAGGGGGTAATGAAGGTCACATACAACCCCTTCATTATTCAAATAATCTCCAGCTTGTAGTATACTTCTGGAACTGGATGGGGTAGTTGTTGCCTTCATTAAGATCTGTACTACAAAATGTCTCCCTTGTGTTGAAGAAAATCGTCTGGATGTAATAAGAACTGAAAAAAATATCACCGGCTTTAAGAGGGTAAAATCATCCACATCATCATTGCTAACAGTTGTATTAATCCCTTCACTCCTCTGACATATTTATATAATTCCTGCCCCTACCAGACGATTATAGGCAGCTTTGGGGAGACCCATCTAACTGGACAGGTTAGATAGCTACGTAGCTAAGTCCTTTATTACCATAGGTCTCCGCTAAGTTTAGTAAAATCGCCTGGAGGTAATAAGAACAGAATAAATACAATGTCAATGGCCGGAAGGAATTAAAACTGACACCCCACATTGTACTGATTAGTATTACTTCATCCCTTCTCTCGATAATGGTTTTTCTTTATTATTTTTTTCATCACCCTTGAACCATTACTTTAAGCTTAACATAAAACTGTCAAACTGAAGGGGTTAAATAGTCGTCACTAATCCCCCCTCCATCAAAGCTCGTATAATTTGAACAAGTCGTCCTGAGATAGCACGAATAAACTAGAACGACGTCACCGGACTGAAAAATTTCATCAGCAGTAATAATTAGGGATAATGGTTATAAAACCATAACACCAGATTCCTAAGAAATAACGCGATTTTATTCGTTGCACAGCTGTAAGTAGACCTTCTGTGACGTTTCTTCCGCAAGTGAGAAAAATAATTGACATACGGTGGGGTCTTTAATGTTCTCCATTAAAAGCGATGCGTTATTGTTTCTTGCTGGTGCTTTATGGTCATGGCCGTACGCTATTGTTTTCACTAGTGCAATATGGGTCCGATTCAGCCATTCAGAGGGGTGCTAGTTCAAATCTGAAATAAGTCAAGACTAATTTGATTTGATTTGATAATATTTGTTGCTGTAAAGGTGTACTGAGTACTTTTACAACAAAGAAGGTGGTGGATCTTGCCACACACTTCCTTCAGTAAATACAACTTTATAAATTCAGAGGTCATAAAATCGTGGGTGCAGTCACATGCTATAGTATGTGTTAAGATCCTGACGGGCTCTTAGCTTGCCCGTGCCCACCTAGTGTGGTTAAATGTCAAACAACAAACAACGTGTTCAGATTCTTAGCATATACTTAGCTTAAGAAATGTAAATGAATTAATAATCTACATTACATACAGGAGTGAGGAGTATTATCAGAGCAGTTCAGAAGTACAATATGATCACAGCCTAAGATGACATCACACCATCGTATCAGCGAGTCGTATGAGGTCAGTGAGACGGACACGGATCCGGTACGTTAAGTGGCGTTTGCATATGGGGGATTGAAATTCGTTTTTTTTTTTTCATTTTCACCATTAAGAAAGAAAAATAGGTTAGCGTTCATGCTTACAATGCCTTAACATCATAATCGACCCCACTCTCTCACTTATTTTTTTATTTGATTTGAATTATTTAAATATGTGAAGAAAAACGTCAGAGGAAAGCTAGAACTGTGCAACGAACTGTTTCACATTATTATTTCAGGAATCTGGCGTTATGGTTTTCTAAAAATTAACTAAAATTTACTCTGATATAATATAATCAAACATTCCATGACATTCTGCACAGCTGAAGTGTCAAAGTTAATCTAAAACACTGTATAGGCAGGCTACCTATCATCTGTGGGCAGATGGGTAACATCTCTAAACATGGTCGCTGTAGCCTGAGGTGCTACTATATTTTTACATGTTACATTTTCACACCCATTCACACATACACAATAATCTAACTTTCACAACCAAAATGACGTCCGTGAAGTGCACATACTGCAAACGAACAGCCAATGTGAGAACATGAGATTAGCCAGGGAATTGATGACGGAACGTGGAACGTTATGGCAACCCTATTGATACGGTCCCCGATCTCTCTCTCTCTCTCTCTCTCTCTGACAAGACTGCCAAGTCGGTATTTTTTCACTACAGTTATTGGTTTCTGTATTATTGTATTACAGTTTTATAGAAATTTTACTAGTATTTTAGCAATATGCTCTACAATTTTACAACCATCCACCAACACTGAACTACTTGTTGGAAGGGTCGGTTAAATGTTTGTGTTGGCAACTTTGTACGCTCTTGCTACAAGTCAGTGTCCAATTTAGCCAATTAGTCTCCCGAATTAAATGTATCCCAAGATGATTAGTGCCGAATTTTAATGACCTAAAATTTAAAATGGCAGGTATTTTAGTGACTTTATCATAGGCTTACCTGTGTTCTAGAGATAAAAAAAAAATCCAAGTGATAGGAATAACGACCTAGAGCCTGCTGAGTTGGCAACATTGAACACTAGAGACCAGTCTTAGCACTAGCATCGTGGCGAAAACACCTCAGCACAGCAAACCTATAGTGGCTTGTTCCACACAGGGGAGCTTTTGATGCTCTTCATACTGGAAGGTTTATCTCGCTTCTTTCACCATCGTGCTGTCAAGGGCAAAGACTAAGGTTAGAGGTACAACTAATCTGTTGGCGTATCTAAAGTTATATATCATCCCAGTTTGTTCGTTTACCATACGACATAATTAGGCTAGCTGTCTTTCTCCCACCATGCAATTCATGGACGTACTATTCACATAGGTATACAGTATATACTGCTTATAGATAAAAGCCGTATTCCCATAGTGCGTTGCATAATATCCAGTAATCTTAAACCGCGGGCGAGGCTCGTAATAGTTACATAAGGACCAGTTTCACAGCCTTCAGTTATGTCGACCCAAACCTCGTCAGTCCGATGACGTATTATTAGGATATTCTTGTAGTTACTTGGTCACTGTATTACTTCTTTGGGAGGACGGCTTTGAATGAATGTAATGGAGGCTTTACCTAAACTCTCCACATAGAAAAAGCAAATGTCTTAAGATGAATAAAATCGCCTGGAGACGGGAAGAAATAGCCGAAAATACGTCAGCTGATTGAATGGAAATGTAGGCTATGTGTGGATTAGTTTTTCTTGGTGACAAACGAGAAAACTACGGTAAACTGATAAAGGCCATTACTGATTAGGCTTTCACTATGATGCTGAACTTTATTCTTTTCTTCTCATATCCAGTTGATCACATTTGGACCTGGAGAGTTTCCATATTCCGACGCTGAACATACTATTCATTATCTCTTTCAATAAGAGATTCTATTGCTTGTGTGAATGAAATCATATGGACGTAGCAGTAACACAAGTAAAACACGTCAGTTAATATACGGATCCCACACCTTCCTTCAGATGAGATTATTTGGATATTCTCGCTGCCATTAGAACCGTAAAGTGGAAATCTCTGCTGACCTTTAAAGGAATCCGAAAGTATTAAGAATAAACCAATAAAACACGCCATCAAAATCATCCTACGAAGGACCTTTGCTATTAATCCCCCATTTCCTTTGTTGTCATTCATTTGTAGTATCCCATAGCAATAAAAATAACCAGATGTCGCACCTAAACCTTTACGCCCTAATGGTACCCTTCCTCAGTCCCGTGGTGTGAGATCAAAAGGCCCCTGTGGAATTGAAAGTATGTTGTAAAACACAGGGTGGAGTGCAATTTTTACCTAAGTCACAGGTCGGCTATGACCCCGGCCTAACACGTCCCTTTTTCTCGGTTTTGTTTGCATGATTGAATGATTGAAATACTGTGTTGTAAAGGTATACAGGTTACATATACAACAAAAGAAGGAGGTGGGTCATGCCACACATCTTCAGGAAGCACAGTTATACACAGTCACTGGTTACAAATTAAAAGAAAAGAAAATTTTGCAGGGACACTTCAGCGTCGCTTTGCAGTGGCATTCATTACTTTCTCATGGGATTCTGGTCCCTTGTATTAAGTGATTTTATTGGCAGAGAAAAATCCTGGCACTCGTTGGATTAAGTCTTTCAGTCCAGTGACGTATTTTGTTTTAATATTGCTATCTCCATTATTTAAATAATCCTAGAGCAACTTTTCAAATGAGGTTTGAGTTAATCATGACCTCAAGGTGTCTCATATAATCTCAATGAAATCGTGCGGTTGTTGCAAATAAAACGTAAATCTTACGTTCTTGATGAAGTTTTAGTGTTATGGAAGCATTAAGTATTATGATTTTGTTCAGGTGCGAGAAACCCTAGTGGTCAACTTATTATTATTATTATTATTATTATTATTGTTATTGTTGTTATTATCAAAATTTCCATTTGAAAGTTGGATTGAAACAATTTACCCCGATAATACATTGAGCATTTTTGTCTTGCCACCACAGTTGATTTTAATAAACTTAACGATGATTCGAACTGGAGGAGTTAGATACTGACTTTATTGACCCGCTTAGCAAGAAAGGTGTTTACTTAGGTGAATAAATTGTATGACAATAAGTACACACACACACACACACACACACACACGTCACCTAAGAGGCTGACGATCAGATAATATAGATTATACTGCAGATATAGGCAATTGCCATTAACCCTCAGATGGTAGAGGCAGCTCAGAAATATTCCACTGTAGCTAACGTCATTTTGTTTAAACTATAAGAACCTGAGGGATATTAGGTCACGTATTTTATGGGCCTTTAGGTACCTTAGGGAAGACCTTTTGTAGTGGAGGGACCAGTGTCAGAAACATATTTTGACCCACTGGTTTGAAAGTCTCTCCCACACCGATTGGATTCCCCACAAACTTCAACGTAAATCCAACTGTTACAGATTTTTAAATTAATGGAGGACACTTGTAATCTGGTGTAACGATTATTTTTTATTTAATTTGTCTCCTCCTACGGGAAGGAGGAAGGAAGAATATAATAAAACGTTCGCCACCAGTGTGAAGCAGGTATTGCACATTTTAATGGCACTTTCAGATCATTGTGATAGATATTGCAGCATAGGCGAAGTAAAGGACATGTGGTTGCAGAACTGGTATTGTAATTTTATGTGGCTGTTTCCTGAAGCTCAAGAAACCCTTTACTACATTGGCTGATAAACATATTCGTGGACGTTTACCACAGTGATACCTGAGTTTGTGTTGACGTCGATTAACAAAACTTCCTTAGCGATTTATTTTTGGATATGGGTGGCTAATATAATTTTTTACCTTACTTACGCAGAGTATGGTGACGTTTGAATAATTTAAGCAATACAAAAGACGATAGTAATTTTTAATAAGTATAATCGCTTAGGAAGAGGTGTTAGGGAGCCTTCTCAGCCGACGAGAATATGGGCGGTGGTCTGGCGAGATTCGGCGATCCAACCGGATGTGGCCCGTATGGTAATTCTGTTTACACTGTAAGGGTGGGAGGGGTTTGCCGCTCACACTGCCACTCAGGTGCGGGCCACTAGTTATTCTCATGTTCAAAGTTTGGGCTATGGTTCCTATCTTAAGTGGTTTTGGAAATTTCGTAGCAGGTCTTCTGCATTTATTCTACACACGCCGCCTCAGTATCCTTTTGTACGTTGCTGATGCAAACTATGTTGATACCAGAACAATACAAACGACATACAAATGATTGCTTAGGTGCAACACGTAAAATGAATCGTTTAGGAGAAAGTGGTACCACGCATCCGATGCCACTTGTAACTCGCACGTAAGTAACCGAATGCCGGGTCCCAACACTCGTGATGGAGACAGCAACGGATGGATGATGGACAGATAGATGTGTGGTGTCAGGATTTGATGGTGTAATGCAGTCACGCGTCAAACCACTGATAACAGACTTTTTTTCTTTTTTCAATCTTCCCATCTGACGATTTTGTTCGACAAAGCGCAGACTTCTTTAGGTAGAAGGGTGAGATAAAGATTTAATAAACCCTTCTATTGCAGGAGACCTTCCGCAACTTGAGTAAAATTGTTTGCTTGCAGCAAGAGTAGACCATTACTAACGTCACCTTGATCTAAAGGGTTATGGTATCCTGCCAGTATTATTACGTGGACATAAAGCATACATTCCTTTTTAAACCCTTCATTTCAAAGACGATTTTCTTTAATACTTCGTACCACCAGACAATTTCACTGCACGCAGGGCAGGTCCTTATTAAAGAAGGGATTAAAGAAGGTAATATCTACCTGTTCCAGGTCAGAAATTCTCCAAAGCGAAATAATCGTGTAGTGGTAGCAATTATAAAATGTAAGATACGTCCTCGGTGTGAAGTAGTAAACTCTTTTAAGCTAAGCTATTCGTCTATACTAAGCTGAATGATTTTATTTATTCTCGGCCATAAGGTTAATCGTGAGAGTTTACAAATGTTTTTGGTACTTCAGGTTTCTTGAAAGTACGGTCTAATCGTCGGCCGTCAGCCGGAATAAAATGAGAATTAGGCATTTCGCAGCCAAAGGATTAACACCTTCACTCCGATGATGCATTGGATGTTTATTATTGTTACCACCCGATGATTTTATTCTCGCTGTCTCCTCATGATTTTGTCAACTTCGGAGCATTCATTTGTAGCGAAGGGGCTTGAAACAAATTCCAGTGACGTCTCCCATCCTGAATCAAATGGTCTGGGGATAGCTTAGATGAAATTGGAATATATACAATATATACATATAATTATCTATTGCCAGACGCCTCAATCATGTAAGGGGTGGCCACAAACAAATCGCCTCCTTGTCGCCCTGTCCCCCGCCATTTTTATTGTCCTCCCCACATCTCACACCCCCTCTCTCATATACCTTTCCACTCTATCCCTCCATCTTATCCTTGGCCTCCCCTCCCTCTCCCCCTTCTATCTCATTCACATACACTCTCCTTGTTAGTCCCTCGCTCTCCATCCTCTCCACATGGCCAAATCACACCAGCGTATTTCCACTAACGCTTTCTATCACACCCATGTTCACACCACAACTTTTCTTCACTTTCTGAATTGTCAATCTGTGTCTCCATATAACTACACATCCATCTCTCAAATAACTCATTATCACCGCTTGTGTCCTTCAAACAAGGTCTCATTATCACTGCTTGTGTCCTTCAAACAAGGTTCAAGCTTCACATCCATACGTTAGTGTTGATATCTCAATACTATCATGCAGTGACTTTTTTTACTTTCATGTACACTTCCCTGTTTCTTATCTCCACTTTCAAAGAACCAGCAACCTTTCTTTCTTGTTGCACCCTTTCAAGCACTTCATCCTCCAGACTTCCATCCCTACTCATCACACTACCCAAGTACTTAAATGCACTCATATTTTCCATTTCCTCATCATCCAACCTCGTGGTACATTTAGCGACTTAATTTCTCTCGAAGACCATAACTTTACTCTTCCCTAAATTCACCTGTAGCTTCCGTTTCTTACACACTCTCCCAAACTCATTCAATAAACCATTCAGTTCCCTCCTCCTTCACTTAACAATACAGTATCATTTGCAAACAACAGTACAGGAAGTTTCCAAATGCTGTCCTTTCTAATTAGGGCCGCTCCAACATCCACTTCCTTACCTTGTACTTCCTTTATAACCTCATCCATAAACTGATTGAACAACCATGGAGACATGACACAACCCTGTTCCAGTCCAACATTCGGACAGAAAAAGTCACTCTGTTCACTATCCACACGCACTGCAGCTTATCACCCTTATACATACTCTATATGGCATTCAGCAACTTCCCATTTACACCATATAGCCTATTCTTAATATTTTCTACATTCCTTGTCTATCCAATTTGTTATATGCTTTCTCCAAATCCATGAAGGCCGCATTCAACTTCCTTCCCTCCCCTAGAAACTTTTAAAGACCTAAGGATGAATATATGATCGACACAATCTCTTTTCATCCTAAAATATCCTTGTTCTTCCTCCACTAATTCCTCTGTTATTTCCCTAACTCTGTCAGTAAGTATCCAACCATATCCTTTTCCTATTACATTAAGAAGCAAATGCCCCTTTGATTACCACACCCTTCTTTTTCCCCTTTTCCTTTGTACAGGGGAATAATATACCTGGCCTCCAGTCCTCCAGAACTCTACCTTCCTCTCAGACCAATCTGCACACCCTTCCATATCCATTCTACTAATATCTACCCCATGCTCCAGCATTTCACCACACACTCCATGAATTCCTGGGGCTTTCCCCGTTTTGACTTTCTGCATTGCTGCTACTACTTCCATCCTGCTGATCTCTTCCTCCCTTCTCATCTCCCTCCTCCTCTCAGTCATTCCCCACCCACTTATACTCGCATTACTTTCATTCTCTATGTTCAACAGTTCCTTAAAATGTTCTCTATTTCCTCACCTTTTCTCCCTCCACTATCAGTCTACCATTTTTATCTTTCACTTCCCTCCAAACTCCTTCATCACCTTGTCTAACTCTCTTTACTTCCTTGCAGAATCTTTTCTTATATTCCCACCACTTTACACTCAAATTGCTTCCAAATTTGTCAACCACTGTCTCCTTATTTACCCTTACTAGTCTTTTCACCTCTCTCTTCCTCTCTACATGTAACTCTCTTCCATCTATCGACTTCATGCCTTTGTTTCCCATCCACTCACTGTATGCATTCTTCTTTTGCGCAAGGAGTTATATTCAACAGTGCCTAATGAACAACCATGTTTGCCGCTTTCTAGGGTGCACCGCATAATTCCATTCTCTGCAGTGAATTGTTAGACTAATAAATTCCTGCTATCTTCAGACACTTTTATTCAGATGAGGAAGGATCTCGTACCGGTAATGAAGGAATTAATGAAGGTTGTAGTTGACGCATCGGCTCTGAATAGTCTTTTATATGCTTAATAAAATCATCTGGAAGCAATAAGAATAAAATGAAAAATACGCCACTGAATGAAGCAAATTAACCCATAGACAGCGAGAGGCCACATCTAGGCTGAATCAGACCATCTGGCATTAGCAAGGAGGAAATACTTAAGAAATACTGTCGGTGGAAGGTTAAGGGTTTGGTAGGCCGTGGAATAAATCAGTTTATTATATATGTACCGCTACTGATTAACTGTCCTTTATCATGGAGTATATTGAGGTAAAATTGGCAACCCCAAGTACTCTATGACTTACTATGGTGGATAATATCGTAGAATATTAGCTGGGATGCAATACTTACGTTACCAAGACCATGAGGGGGTCACTGGGGAAAGTATTTACTCTTAGGCTCCATCTTCACCCAGTGCCATACGACTATATAGTAGTCTGGATCAGAGTAAAAAAAAAAAAAAATAGACTAATGTAGGGACAAAGCCTAGTCTCTGAGGCATCATATTCATTTTCAGTGAGGTAGATATAATAACTACCATCCAAGGCCAAAATCATTCATGATTAGCCAGGCGTGTGTGTGTGTGTGTGTGTGTGTGTGAGAGAGAGAGAGAGAGAGAGAGAGAGAGAGAGAGAGAGAGAGAGAGAGAGAGAGAGAGAGAGAGAGAGAGAGAGAGAGAGAGAGAGAGAGAGAGAGAGAGAGAGAGAGAAACGCTTGAGGAGCATTTATAAGTAGGCAACCTAACAAGCCATACATTACTTACAGCCATAAAAATATAACTCCTTTGAATGGCATATCGTGTCTTTGCACCTGCCCCAATCCATGATAGGCCCACTGCAAGACCGAACCTTCTCGGAGGAAGAGTGATAGCTTGAAGAAACCTTTCACCACCCTAAGAAAGTTCGAACGGCGGAAGGATCAGTAGAAAGAGTGATGTATGTGAAAAACCAAGTGTTGTATTGTCTACATTTGTGTGTCTGTATTTGTCATTGGTAGAATGGAGAAGGAGTGAACAATGTAACCATATAAAGTGATATTTTGCCAGCACCCAATGTGCAGTTTCGCCATGCCATCCGCTAAAACACCAGGCTCGGGGTAAATTTATTGCGAGGTGAGTGCGTTACCAATGAACCATTGCAGGTGTTTTTATTTACTTATATTTAGTTAACGAATATACAAAAATAACATTCTGCTGTTTCTAACTCATTTAGATGGCCATATGATAAACACGACCTTCTGTCAAGATACCTTTAGTATGTTTTTCCTGTTGATGCATTAGGATTCTGTAGAACAATTAAATAAAATGAGAGAGAGTATTGTGGTGCGTCTTTATGGCGGTCCGCAGATCAGCCAGTGTTCTCGAATGATCAGGGAACTGAATATTTCCCCAAAGTTTGGTGAATACATCTTGGTATAGTAGTCATTCGACACAATGATTATGTTCTCTTCTAGATAATTTTCAGACAAAAGGTATGACACAGACTTCCTGGTTGTACCGTACCATAAATATAACAGTTCACTGTGTCGATAAAGATTACCATACCTACGTTCAAGATTATTATCAGAGCTATGAGACTCACGTGTGCAGATATTAATACTGTAATTTCAAGATGTTGATACTCCTTACTCGCGCTATCATAGACTCTGAGGATGACGTAGAAGCCCAGACGCTAAGCTTGACCTTCATCCACGCTGCCATTGCGTCCCGTCCCCTCCCTCTCCCCCTCTCCTCCCACCGCCACGCTTGTAGCTCCTACCCCTGCCTTCCCCTCCCCTCCTCTTACCCCCCTGCCCGCCTCCTCCCGTTCCCTTCCTTTCATCTGCTGTCCACATCCTTCTCGTATCTACCTTATTCGTTCCTACTCTTCCCTTCAGCTACCCTCGCCTCCGTTCCCTTCCTTTCTCGTCCCTACCCTATACTTCGCTACACTTCGTTCCTAGTCTTTCTCTCCCGTCGATTCATTGACTTCCCTACACTTACGTCCCTACTCGTACCGTCGCTACCCTTCCTCTTCCTACCCATTCCTTCTCATCCTTTCTCTTCCTCTCCTCATCACTTCCCTCACTTCTCCTACCCTCCTCTCCTTCCCCTACCCTTCCCATGATTTCCCTCCCCTCATCGCTTGTCGTAGTCCCCTTCTCCTCCACTTCCGACTCCCTCTTCCCCAATCCCCTCCATTTCCGGTTCCTTCTTCCTCCCTCCCTGCCTTCCCTTGGTTTCTCTCCCTCAGCACCCTAATCTGTTCACTAGTTCATGATAAGAAGTGCCAATAAACTCTCTGTCATCGGTACTGTTATTTATATTTGCTACACTACGTTAGACAACCAGGTACTCACCTTCTCTGCATGTGAATCATATAAACATTCACCACCTTTAAAAACAAAGCTACCAAGGATCCATAATGTAGACAAATGTACAGGTATGTACAACCTGCCGAATATATTCGCAGAGACTCGACAGATGTTGGGTATGGGTACGGGTCTGGTAACGGTGGGGAAACCGCACTTCCAAACGTACAATAAACCACAGCTGTTGCCTACCATACTACGAGATGCTTCACTACACACAACGCAAGCACACACCTAATGTGATGGAAAAGTATGTATTAGGTGTTTTATTACAATATTGTCTGGTAAAATTAATAGTAATATTTGCACACACCGTGCTTATATTTTCATCCATCCTCCTTTCCCGTTGACTGAGGCTGTCATGATTCTGCTTGACAACCAACAATGTGAAAGGAAGGAGGAGAGCTGTGAGGAGGGAAATTGGAAAGAGGTAAGGAGGGAAGGGAGAAAGATGTTGTCTCTCGTCAGAGAATGCCGGAGATCATAATATGGGAAGTAGTGAGTGGAGTAGAAGAGGATCACATTCATCATTCCCAGGCTTTCAAAATATTTTCAGTTATCAGGTAGTGCAAGTGTCTTATATTTATTACTCTGTAAATTTGGTCACGACGAGGCAGTAAGCGTCTATAAGTGTCGATATAGTCAACTGCCACTTTGTATGCCTAAACCGGCTGCCAATCCGTGTTCCATTTAATTTAATGTCATTTAAATTAATAATCTTTGTCTGTTGCAATATGCTTTTTTTATGTTTTTTGTTTTTTTGTTTTTAAGAAGTGCTACGTGCCTAAAGGATATAAAACGAAATAGAACTCAGTAACCATGCAAAAGAAAAAAAATATTTACCTTATAACGTATTTTAATTCTCTGTTCTTGTAATGCTAGGGGATGAGTTATATAAAGAAAATAGGTCATTGAGGGGAGAAAGTGGGAAAGGAGAAGCCTAATAACTTGACTATCCTCCTTCAGCATCAGTGACCCCCTGTAACCTGTCAGGCACAAGTTGTAAATGGTCGCTTGACTTCTGCAAAGCGCTTCGCATTCCTGCTTGACATGTTGCACGACTTGGCCCCTAGTTCTCACCCGGCCCTGCTCCCATGCATTCACCATCAGGCCTCAGCAATTTTCGATGACGGCCAGTCCAGTAGCTCAAGGGTCGGTTGCTCAGCAAACCGTCGGCGAACGATACCTGCTGTATGGACAGGGCACTTGTTCTACCACAAAATGAAAAAGTAACATAACATTAAAATCCCATGCGGGAAACTTTTTTATTGTTAGCCTTATAAAGCCGTCGGCTGTCAGAAGGTTAACATCAACATGAACCCGAACCTGAGTTTCAGCCTGTTTTGTCCTGTTCAAATCTCCCTCTTTCTCCTGGTTTGAAGGGCTAAACGATATCCGACCTTCTTCCTGTCCACAACACAGCTCTGATGAGAAGCCATGAAGTGTCCCATCTTCTCCTTCACAACAGAGCTTAGATGGGATGCCATGTAGTGTTCCATTTGAGCTGTGTTGTGGAGGGGAAGGTCCAATATCGCTTAGCCCCCTCACACCAGAACGAGGGAGATCTGAACAGGACCAAACGGGGAGAATCTCAAGGCACGGGAGAAAAGCAGTATATATTAATATGTCGGGACATATTATCATGTGCAATGAAAGAAATTTTATGGAATATATCGAAGATGTATGTGAAATACAATGATGAGTGTATCTGAGCAAACATGGAGGATAATGCTGACGGGGGAAGGGGTATTCAAGCTACATTTGTTTCTCTTACCTGCACAAACACTATCCTTTCTGGGTAGGGTAGAGCCATTGCACGAACCGAGGATAGCATCACATCTTCCAGTATCTCAAGATACGTCTCTGCAGCGAAACGACCTTCGATGTCGACCAGTTCCCCTATCCCATATAAGTGAAGCCATCCCCAGACGTTACAGGTGACGTAACCACTTCTAGTGACCTCGTGTATATTCTCAGGTGCGTATCTGGTCCCATTAGGGCGCCAGCAATGTTGCCTCCCATATGTGCTTGATGAAAACGTTTTCTCGTCCGAGAATATAGCCCGTCCCCAAAACTGCATATCTTCTTGCACGTAGCGCTGTGCGAAGCGAAGCCTGTCCAATCGGTGCCGTTCTGTAAGTTTTTCCTTCTTCGCAGGAATCCTATGATGCACACCAGCTTTGTGAAGTCGGTTTCGCACAGTACAGACTGAAACCTGAAGTTGCAGGTCATCCCGGAGAGCTACAGCATTGGTCATGGGATTCTCCGCTACTGCTGCAAGGATACGCTGATCTACCGCGGCTGTTTTTTTGGGTGCACCTGACCTTGGATGATCTCGTAAATTCCCCTCCTCGAGCCATCTCTTCCACCACTTGTATACAGTACTCTCCGAAACTCCAAATTCCACTGCTATATCAGGGGCGGACATCCACCTTCCTTCAGACCGATAATTCTACCTCTCAGAGTTAATTTATCGTGATGTCTGTCCATTTTAAGTGCTGATATACTTGCTCCAGGTGTTTTCTGTATGGAGTCCCGGTTACTGTGCCGCCAAACCATCGAGGAACAACACCTTCATACCTTGGTTTCGAAGTTGGTATGGATAACACTTTTTCAACTATGATTTGAAACCGATGCGATGAACAACGATGTGGGAAGAGTGTGCGCTAGCGGTCAGGGCATTAAAGTGAGTTTGCGTTATGACAACGAATAGAAAAGTGCTAATGAGTGATAAGGCCGTCCCTATCACCTATAATACGTCAATATCAATGCTTACCCCAGATTAGATTAGCAGTGATATGTAACACTGTGGTGATGATAATTGGTTTTATTAAACAGTTTATCGGATCATAATTTCTGCTCTTCTCCCATTTTTTATTACGCCTTCAGAACCCTTCCGTACTCGTATTAATCTCAAATTATAATTTCATTCACCCGTTTCCGTGTTTCTCCCCGCCTTATCCATCCTTTGGTCTCTCTCCTTCACTTGTGACTGTAACCAGCAATAAACATAGTCTGGAATTATTTGTGTTATACGTAACCTCTACAGTATAATGAAGCATTCAGTAATGCCATTATATCTAAATTATAACAACTGAAATTGTTGGTATTATGTAGTCTCTTTAATCTGTCATGGATACTTACACATTCGGCATGCATCACAGTACGACAACTGCGATAGATTAGCCCATGTGTGATTTTTACTACTGTTATCATTACAACGACCGTTTTATATTACAATTCTTATCCTTGTATTGTATCTCGTCCTACTTATATCTTGCTACAATATGTAAGAGTTATTTGTTTTTTCTTTGCCATAAGCCCAGCGATTGTAAGCCTTACATACACGGCATCTCAGACGGTGCAGTGTTACCAGATATCCACCTTATAGTGGCTCTCTCGAACACTTCGCGAACTTATTCTGCAGGCTTTACCTACATCCCTCCTCTCAACTGTCTGACAACGTGAGGCATGAATGAACCTAGCTTAACAGTGAGTACCAGTAGTTTCCTTTCTCACCCCCCCCTTTTTTTTTTTTTTTTCCAATACCCTTCAAATAGAGCTCGAACTATTTAGATGGGTGACAGTGAAAACACCATTATCTCAGAATTTCTAGCTTGGGGAAGCGACTTGAAGTTGACTATTTATGTGGTGATATACTACGGCGACACCAGATGAATGGCTATTGATGGAAAGAACTGAATTGAACGGCTAAATAGTCAGTGACAAACTTTATACCTTAAAAGGCAAGTCACTTCCATTTTACCCCCGTGAGGAAAACGCGTCTCTTGTGGATCGAGCCTATGCCACGACGCACGACTTGGGCGTTCAGAGCAGACGTTCGGATTAATGAAATTAGAGAAACTGGAAACATGAAAACATGAGTTATCTTACACACATACTCTACACGGATAACTGTATTTGCAAACGGTAACAGTGTATCTTTGGGCTGCAGTATAGCCCAACAGCTTAATCCTTTCAGTAACAAGTATGGTAATAGGCATGGTTAAAAATGATGGAGACATCACACACCCTTGTTTCACCCCGGTACTAATAGTGATCCAGTCACGTATACATTCATGAACTCTTTCATACGAGTTTCGATGTATTTGTAATTATTTATAACACTAGGGAGTTTTTCTTGTACACTGTAAATACACCACAGCTTCCATAATCCTCCCTGTTCACTTCGCCATTGTTTTTTGAGATCACTAAATACAGTACCGGTAAATATTTTATTGTCGTCACAATCTTTTTTTTTCAATGTAGCTTCGGTATCATGATTATTTATAACACCCAACAGTCTTTCTTCTACACTATACAGTATATATACCACAGCTTAAAGATACCCTCCCTGTTCACTTTGCCAAGCTTTTTTTCAGATTAATACAGAAAATACTGCATCATCCAGTCCTTTTCACTTTTATTTTTTATTTTTTAGCAATATACCGGTACCTCAAAGCAATTTTTTTTCCCCACAAAATTCTTAACACCCAGGATATACCTCGTTCATAATTCGTATACTGTTATGACAGATGTTTTACCTTTTATTCAATGTTCGTCCTTACCCATATCATTCCAAGGACATACACACATCATAAAAGGACTTATTTCAGGAAAATGTTTGTATTCATTCTGCTCCACTCAACTGGTGCTACTTGAATTATATTCATTTTAGTTATACATGATGTGAATATTTTATTAAAAGAATTATATCCCCCCTATCCGTACGTCATTATTTCAGAAGATAAAACGGTTTCAGGCCGAGGTTGTTCTATCTTTTCCATAAACATTATTTCCACATGTGGGTATTATTCTCGCAGTTGAGCAATTCACTGCACAATATAATCAAGAAACAAAGTAATTTATTTCAGTCCCTCCATGACATTGTATCATTTCTGCACATGCCCTTACACTTGCTGCCTTTCCATGATTTACTATTTTCATAACATTCTTTACCTCTGATACTGATACAATCCTTTCCATAATTTAACCCAATCCAGCGCTCTTTAGCCTATGACAAGAGCCTCGCGTACTTGTCCAAATTCGTGGCATCTTAGAA
>JAGKTI010020018.1:0-16611 GCA_018397915.1 Birgus latro | reverse complement strand
TTTGCACTAGAGAGCGAGACAAAAAAGGGATGCGAGTATTGTTAGACGCTTGCTATGAGCCCGACGTAGTGGTGGAGGGATGCAACCAGACAGTTCAGAGGGGCAGTGACCATTGAAATAGTGATAGAAAAGTGATAAAGATGCAATAGTGAGACGAAGAGACAGGTTGAAGGAAGCCAGTAAGTGGAGGAGAGTTAATGAGAAGTAAAGCCTTTGACTCCCCTTTGTTAGAAAGAGCTGTATGTGGGAAGCCTTCCCACGCATGAGAATTGTTTTCTACAAAGGGGCGAATAAACAACAACTGTGTAAGGGTAAAGAAGGCACGGAGTCGGCTTAGTACACCTAATCTCTTGGAAGTGATTTTACAAATGAGGTAATTGGAGCTTCCCGAGATAAATTCCGAGAGAATGAAACTCCGAGTACGTTTAAAGATGATGCAGGACTGAGTTGTATATTGTAAAAAATTGGAGGATACTGGAAGATTTTGTAGAGTTCTTGTAAGTTTTTAGAACTTATATATATATATATTATTCTTGTTCTCCTAACACAATAGTTTTCATCACTTGTAGTGAAGGGGCTCAGTCAGTGAAAATGTATCAGTCTGCTTCTGCTAATGGAGGTGAGGATGGTGATGAAATATGAATGTGGCGTGTGTAAAGAAGTGGCGTAAAAGTTCAGCTGTGGAGTGCTGGCGTGATATGAAACATTGCTCTCATTAAGATCAGAAAGCTGGCAAGTGGAGAGGAGGGAGAGAAATGAGAGAGAAATTATGAGATGGACGAAAAATATGTGAAATAGGATTATAGCTGCATTAAAGGAGGAGGAGAAGGAATAATGAAGAAAAAAAAGGGGGGATTAAGGTATGAAAGGAAACTGCGATGAGAGTGAGAGAGACTAAAGAAGGAAGAAGAGAAGGAGGAGGTGGAGCAGTAATGAAAGTGAAAATAAGGAAAGACAAAGATGGAAGACTGATAAGAAGTTGTGAGACTGTAATGGAAGTAGACTGGGATACAGCGTAGAATGCAAATAAGAGAATAGGATGAAGGAAAAGAAGCAGAGAAAAAGTAAACGCAAGATATGGTGAAAAAAATATATATATAAGCGAAGGATTAAGAGGAGGAGTAGAGTTCAAGATAATATGATGAGAGGAGAAAGAAGCAAGTGAATTATGGAGATTTTACCTCTTCAGTCGAGGACGTCATTTCAATTTATTTTTGCTATATTCAGATAATATTCATCAGTAAATAAGGCACTTTTCAGAATTAAGGCGTCTGATGCAGTCTTTCCATTTCTTCATCGCCCGAAAGCAACAGGGAAAAAATATAAATGACGTCTCTTCTGATTGAGGTAGCTGAAAAGAGTGAAACGAAAGACAAGAAAACAAGGAAGGAAAGACCACCAGAACAGAGATGAACATGAAAGTGGCGTGAGATGGAAGAAGAGGGTAGGACGGAACACAAGGACGAATGAAGGGAGTAATGAACAATGAACAGAAGAGGAAACGAAGCAGAAAACAAGCGTGACTTAGAAGTATGACACATTAACTTCATACCAAAAACGTCTGTATGTCACTCAGCTGAATGAAGTTGTTTGGTGTTATCATTAGTAGATTAAGAGAGTTATGTTGATAATTTCCGTCCTGTTTACAAGTGGCCACATTTACATTGCTTTCCCACCATCAGCACTCCAGTGATGTCTTACTCTCTTCCTTCTACCATATATGAAAAAAATTATTAAAGATTAATAAAATGAGTAAATAAAACAA
The DNA here is from genome assembly GCA_018397915.1 of Birgus latro. Classification (NCBI taxonomy): domain Eukaryota; kingdom Metazoa; phylum Arthropoda; class Malacostraca; order Decapoda; family Coenobitidae; genus Birgus; species Birgus latro. The sequence goes on along the minus strand of JAGKTI010020018.1, from coordinate 14,846 downwards.
CAGATTATATCAATTTGGCGTTATTCCATTACCGGTTTCTTGGAGAGAGAGAAAAAAAATAACTTAGGTGACTGTGAAGGAGTCAGGGTGGGCTAAGTTACTGTCTCTCAGCCTCATTACACCAGGTAATGATGTTAATGAACCGCCACAAATTAATTGCCATAATCGACCCTAATTCTATGTAATGATGTTTTAATGTCAAATATTTCTCAGTCGATTACACATTGTGGGAGGGAGAGCAGAAACTGTAGGTTGAGAGAGAGAGAGAGAGAGAGAGAGAGAGTTGCAAGGACGGTTAGCAGCTCAAAATTTTACGACTCTCATGCGAATAGGTACCATGAAGTTACCGGGTACACACAGCTACTCTAATAACAAAAGTAGAGTTACAATCTACTATCCAGAAAAGGAAATATACCTAACCCGGGGGGAGGTGAGATTATTATTTTTTACAGGAAAAGAGGAAACGTTTAACTTACCACAAAACAGGGCCTTAAAAAGCTTTATGTAACCGAGTCTTAGATTCTTCTGTTAAGGAGCTGTCAACTACCTTTGCTGGTAGCCGATTANGGGAAGGGAAGAGAGGAAGAAGGGGAGGAGAAGAGGGGGAGAGAAAGAAAGAGAGAGAGGGGGAGAAAGAGAGGGAGAGAGAGGGAGGGAGAGAGAGAGAGAGAGAGAGAGAGAGAGAGAGTTGCAAGAACGGTTAGCAGCTCAAAATTTTACGACTCTCATGCAAAGAGGTACCATGAAGTTACCGGGTACACACAGCTACTCTAATAGCAAAAGTAGAGTTACAATCCACCACCCAGAAAAGGAAATACACCTTACCCGGGGGGAGGTGAGACTATTATTTTTTACAGGAAAAGAGGAAACGTTTAACTTACCACAAAACAGGGCCTTAAAAAGCTTTATGTAACCGAGTCTTAGTTTCTTCTGTTAAGGAGCTGTCAACTACCTTTGCTGGTAGCCGATTACAAGTATTCCAGATATTGTATGTGAAGAGATTGTCTAAGATGTCACGTCGGAAAAGCTTTATATCATGCTTCAATCTGCGGTTCCTAGTTTTGTTGGTATTTGAACTAAGTATGTGACTGCAGTGAAAGTTTCTAAGCTTCATGATGCACACACCTAGACTCTAATTTAAAAAGACCCCATGTCTGCAGCTTTTTCTGTTATACCACGTTCCTGATGGATGGGATCAGCTTTAGTGCCTGGACTCTCGTACCGCTTGCAATATCTATCCGTGGAGACAACCAGAACTGCACAGCATTTTCAGTAGGAGGCCGTACATGAAAATTGTACAAAGAAGGACTGTTCCTTTATTACTCCCACCAATGAGGTTATGTTTTCACCCCTGTCCGTTTGTTTGATAGTTGGTTGGATTGTGAGCAAGATTACACAAAAACTGCTGGACGGATTTCCTCGAAACTTGGCAGAAGAATGGGCCTTGGCCCAGAATAGATTCCATTAAATTTTGGTATGGATCCGGATAAAGGTGCGGATCCAGGATTTTTTTTTTTTCGCTTTCTTTAACATTGCGAGATAGGGCGCACTGCTGAGTGTCATTCAAGTTTCTGTATCTAATCCTTCTATATGTATAACCTAGAACCCTCTTGCTTTTTTTTTTTGTTCACTGTCAGACGAATCTGAGGTCACTACTGATTAGAACACATAAGTCTTTCTCCAAAGTCAGTACTGCCGTCTGCACTTCCAAAGAGAGTTTCTGGTTCTTGGATTTGCAGGACCATTGTTCGTCATCTTGCGCTTGCCCAGGCAGAACGACACTGTCACTCTCCGCACTACTTCCCAGTCCCATGTCCATACGTGTCTTGTATTTTAATGAGTGACGAAACATCATTTCTAAGGTTTGTGTTGTCCTCAGTTTTGCCTTTCAGCTGACAGTGCCCACACCAAGATAACTGATGTGAATAAATAAATAACAACTGACCTAGACCAGCATCATCAGGTTCGTCACTTATACTCGTAACTGATGCCTAGTCAGTAGTTTCGCCATTAGCTACTATTCTATGGCGCTAGTCGGACAGCCACTGCTCAATCATACAGCTATATATGTACCTCACCCTGAACTACCAGTGCATGCGTTTTTGCTGTCACCCTTCGATAAAGAATGTCAACTGCACATCACTGGTCAATTTCAGACACAATGCAGTTGAATAAATGAGTCAGATTGGACAAATACGCACACCGTCGCCATAAGTCATGTTTGTTTCTTACGTGAACTTGCTTGACCCTAGATGAACTGCATCATACCTGTACCCGCAATATCCAATAATGGATCTGCCACAGAAAAAAGGTTAATTGGAAGACGAACTCCCTTTAAACAAAAAAATATGATCACCTTTCTTTCCTCCCAGCTGAATAACGTAGGTTGGTGGGTGAGGGAATCAAGAATTGAAACTGTCATCGAACTGATAAATTTTATGAAAAAAAATATATATAAATAAATAAAATAGAGGTACAAAAAAAATAAAAATAAAAGGAGCACTCATAGAATGCAACATCCACTCCCATCAACGGATATAAAGGCAGACCATGTGATCTTGCACTGTGGTCTTGAATTTAGCCCGATTGCTCTCAAAAACCAATTCAGTCATCCTTGCATGACCCTTAGACCTTTTACCAAATTTAGATCAAATTAGATCAGAGCTGTTTTAACTGACCTTGACCTTAGACCGATTGCTCTCAGAATTGTCTATCTATATCTCAGAATTGAATTACATCAATCTTGTCTGACCCTGCACTTTTCCATCATGCTGGTTCACATCAGATCAAAGGTGTTTTACTAATAGCGCACGAAGACTTTGCCATTTAAGCGTTCCCTGGGATTTTGACCTCTCAGTAAAAAAAATCTTTCTTATCAATCTATCTACCTTCCTACCCACCAGTCTACCGTATCTGTCTATCTATCTATTGCCAGAGGACTTATATAGCTATCTATCTATTGCCAGACGACTTATTCCCATAAACAGAGGCCACAGACAAATCGCCTCCACGTCTCCCTGTCCTCTGCCCTACCTCCAACTTACACCCTCAACTCTCGTATATCTCTTCATTCTGCCCCTCCATATCATCCTTGTTCTCCGCCCCCCCCCCCTCTTCCTCTTTACCTCTCTCGCATACAACTCTTCTAGCCAGCCTTCCACTCCCCATCCTCTCCCCATGGACAAACCATCTCACAATATTTCTCTTAACATTTTCAATCAGTCCCACACCACCACCACAACTCTCCTTTACTTTCTTATTTGCCTTTACTTGCTCACTTGTCTATCTGTTTCTCCATGTAACTCCACTTACTCCCCACAAATAACTCATTTCCACAGCTCCCACTCTTGACCTGTGTCATTCCAGCAGAGTCAAAGCTTCACTTCTGTATGTTTGAGTGGGGATCACGTTGCTGTCATGCGGCGACTTTTTACTTCCAGGTTCACAGCCCAATTGCTAATCACTACTTTCAATAAACCAGCAGCCATTCTACCCCGCTGTACTGTAATTGCACTTCGTTCTCTAAACGCCCATCCATACTTATTACACTACCAAACTACTTTAATGCATTCACATTCTTCATTTCCCTACCATCCGGCCTGACTGTGAATGCCGTGATTTCATTTCTCTGAAACACCACAGCTCTACACTTATCTACATTTACTTTTAGATTTCATTTCCTACAGACACTCCCAAATCATTCACCAAAACCAACATCCTTATTCTTGCCTTACGTTAATACAATAAATAATAATAGAATCATGTCAGTCCAATACTTCAGGATCATTCAGACACACAGTTATTGGTTACTCGCAGTATCAAAATCCTTCAGACAGCGTTAAAGGACAACTTTATTTACATCCATCTCCCCAGCTTCACTGATGGTGAATAGGAACAATTTCTTCCTGTTAATAATAGTTTAGTATGCACACAGTAGTTCAGTTGTAGAAAATGAAAAAATAACTAGGTAAATGACAACACTAAGTATACAAGGAACATGGCATTTTTGCTTCAATACAATAATACATGACAACAAGTCTGAGGACTGAGAAAGGCGTATAAAGCTCACCTTAACCATCTCTCCCCCCCTTCCCCAACACACACACACACACACACACACACACACACACACACACATCTATTGTCCTCTTTCAAAACACCAACAACGGTGTGTGAATTACGGATCCCGAGCTGAGGTGTAGTACTCCAAGCCTCGGATACCCAACCCGTTATCTATATTTGTATCAATATCTCAAAGAAGAATCTGTGTGTGTGTGTGTGTGTGTGTGTGTGTGTGTGTGTGTGTGTGTGTGTGTGTGTGTGTTTGCTCCAAATTTCTCGGTACGTTATGAGGATAATGCTAAGTTCACTTCTGTTCCTTATTTTCCATATATCTTGAATTTCTGTTTCTTACTTTTTCTACAACGCTCACCCTGTTACTTCGATAAGCATTTTTTTTTTTCCGAAAGCCATTTATTTTTATTCTCTAATTTTTCTATACACGATTTTTTCCTTATGACATTTATGTCTCTTTGTCATTTTTCTTTAAAGTACTACTTGGCCAGCTCCATGCTGCCCTAATTTTTTGTCGCGTTTTCTGTCTTGTGGTCTTGTATTCTTGTTTATTTGTGGCAGGCATTACCATCCTTCAGAAGTAACCGATTCCAACCACACACGGATACAATGACCAGCCTATGACGTAGTTGTGTCGGCAAGGTTTTGGTTGCTAGGCAACTAGTCTTTGCCTTGCAACGGCCGAAAAACAGTTTTTTCTCTTGCTTATTTGTGGCAGGCACTTCTACCCTTCAGAATTAAGTGATTCCTACCAAACCTGGATACGATGACCAGCCTATGACTTAACTGTGTCCTCAAGATTTTGGTTGCGAGGGAACTTCTCTATGACCTAATCGTGTCCACAAAGTTTGGTTGCAAGGCAACAACTCGTTGCTCAGCAACGGCCGGAAAACCACTTTTTTTTTCTTTTCATGTTTTGAGCTGTTGAAGCATTACTAATAGGTGTTGAAAGTTCAGACTTCTTTAGGCGTAATCTTGAGGTCATCCCTATCAGAAGTGTGCCATCCATTTTTCTCTCTCTCCTCTAGTTTTCGAGTGGCAACCCTGCGAAGAGTGGCCTCAGCATCCCTAGCAGTCTCATATTGTGGCAGGCACTTCTACCCTTCAGAATTAACCGATTCTGACCAAACTTGGACACAATGACCAGCCTACGACCTAGCTGTGTTCGCAAGGTTTTGGCTGCTAGGGAACTACTCGTTGCCTAGGAACGGAATGCTTGGCTGTTCCATGGCCATGGGTCTAGAAATTGTCGGGACACCAGTGGCCAGTCCTGGCATCATTTTTTTCAGATATCGAATATTGACTTTTTTTTCTTGTCAAATTGAAGACATTCGTCTGGCAAACCTAGCAGTGCAATTTTTAGCTTCCTAAACTCATTCTATGCTTCGCAAGGAAATGCGAAAAAAAATCGCAAAATGACTGAGTACACGCCATTTAAAAGTAAGGATAGTAGCGAAAGAATGTCACATTAAGAATTTTACATATTTCCACCCCCAAAAGATTTTAATGGTGCTGAAATGGCTTAATTGTTTGAAATGGCTAGATATGAATATTACGAGCACAGTCAGTACATTGTATGAGAAGTTTCATAAAAAGATTATCTTTTCTTTTCTTTTCAGTTTTTGATGTTTATTGTGTTTTGCAAGTATCGAGTTACTTCTGTTGTCTGGATGGTTTATTTTGTGTCCAAAGAGAGACGAGAGATGGTATTTTTAGACTCTAACCAGATAAGGATCTTCCTTTGTGTGTACGGGCTGGACCACAATGGCCTCTTAGACCTAGCCTCTGTGGTCTACCAGCTAGTTCTTATTTCTAACTGCACACAAATGACGTATAATGAAGCACTACTACTTACAGTTTGGGAGAGGGCTGAAAAAAGTTCAGTTTTCCTCTTTCATCCGCACATGCCTGTGTCTAGGATTTGTCATGCCTGTGAGAGTCAAAGCGGCAAAACACCACAGTACCACTTTGCAAACGTGGCTAACCTTGGGGTGCTTGAGTAGTTTGACATATAGGGCAATACTTGAACAGCTTCTTGTCAGCTGAAGTCTCCCTAATGTGGACGAGGTGGTGACAGGAGAGGTAAACATGGCATATTACAACCTCTCAGGCAGCTGTTGGCAGCACTAGATCTCATGGGTCCTGCAAACTGAACTTCTTCAAACAATTAAAGCAGTTCCTAAACCAAGTCCTTCTCCAACTGGCTTAGAGAAGTGTTAGCATTGATCATCTGCTTGTATGGTAGGAATTCAGCATAGTGATGTCAAGGTGTAGAAATTCTTTCTGGTACCACTTGCAGGACTCGTGAAGACAGTTGACTGCACCATTTTGTATGTCTTACTTGTCACTGAATCTGTTGTTTACGTTACGATCATTCACACCACTGGAATTAAGGATGGCCTCTTTTGTAGTTTCCAAGTGGCCCTTGTGGACTGTGGTAGGCGGGTTAACCTCCCTCCTGTTACACCACTGGATAGCCAACATCTTATCATATTTCCTCATGAGAAATATCCCTTTCTCGGCTCCTGTGGGGAGACAGGAGAAATGCTTCATCCATGATCTTACAGTACCACAGTTTCCCATTTGTGAAGAGTAATATTTAGAGCAGGGGATATGTAGTAACTGTCAGTGTATAGGATTTGGCTAGCTCCGAAGTAGCGGTCCATAAAGACATTCAAGACTGCACCAGGGAATCTGTGAGGGTCATCGCTGGGGTTATTCACATCTGGGAATGAGTACACAAAGTCTGGCACAGATGCAGTCTTGATGTCGCAGATCACAAGAAACTTGATCCCAAAGCAGTGACACCTTGATGGCACATACTGGATCAGTGTTAGATATCCTCTGAGTAGAACAAGTGATTCATTGACCAAAGCTTTCAGGAACTGCTGATTGTATTTGTTACAGGCATTACTAATAATTGCAAAGCCAGGTGAACCTCTACAGCTTGTCACTGGGACGTGGCATAATATTCAGGGTGAAGTGCAGGTACCTCAGGATATCGAGGCACCTGTCCCAGGGCACATACTACAGAAACAGAGGTGTGGTGTGAGGTGTATCCTTGATCAAATAATGCTTCAACACATGCTTCTTGATGTGGGGCATCAGCATTGTTAGTGCAAGCCTTGATGTTCGTGAGTGATTAGTCCCTCATCTTAGTATGTTCACGAACATGAGACATCTGGGCACAAATACAGGAGAATTCTTTTAAAATATTCACGTGATCTACCAAAAACGTTACCATATACTCTGAAAGTCTTTGCTAGGTGAGGGGACAGTATAAGGAAATTCTGGTCGCATACTTGCCTCTAACTCATCATCGGTGAGCGCATCGGGCTGAAGCCCTTACCCTCCTGCCACACAGAGGTGCCCAGCTTACTGTGGCCTGGGTGGCAGGCTGGGCAATGAGCATGTGCACCCATTGCCTCACTCCTCAGGGAGGATGGCCTGTACTCCCACATGTTCGGCCTTCAACATGCAGCAGAGTGGAGAATGCAAATATGAGGTCCCTGGAGATGTTGAATCATGCCCTATGTACCTGGTTCTGGAGGCAGTGACGGTGATATTGCCTGCTGCATGGTAATGGTGATTTTGCCCTGGTAGGGTGTGACAGAGGGACATGTCTCTGAGGAAATTCCTCACGACATTCCAAGCTGGGGCAATGTTGGTGGTGTGGGAGGGATAGCAAGGTGTTGGTGACATAAAGGAAGCAATGGAAACATTCCATGGCTTTTCTTCTGTATGTGCCTTATGCTGTCCTCAGCCTCACCATTGACAGTCTTTCCCTCAGATGAGTTTTATCCTGACTCCTTTAAAGTGTATGGTGTGGATAAATGCTCAAGCAGGTCTATGATGTCACTCTCTTCCAGGGATGTCATCAAAGGAAAGGGTGACAGCAGGTGTAATGGGGTGTATAAAAGCCCGCTTTACCCAGAGGCAAAGTGGGGATCCTCTCTTTGGCTCAGTGGTAACGTGCGCGCGTATCAAGCGCAAGGGCCGGAGATCGAATCTCGGCCAGGACAGTGATTAATTTGTTAAGTTTCATTTCAGTTATACACAGGGATGTCTTCTCCACAGGGTAACTGCCCTCCTCTGACATCAAGGTTTGTAGCCGGTCAACGGCAATGAAACTATGTCCATTGGCACTGTCAATTAGTCCCTTCCTTGGGCATGTGGGGCGGCAACAGCTTGGGAGGGGTGGAAGTGGCGCACCCTGGGAGGGCAGTCATGGAATCGGATGAGGTGGAATGAGAGGACATAGCATGTTGACTACACAAGAAAATACTGGGGAATAGTATGGCTGCTCCCTACTTTCACCTGAGTCCCTTGATATGCTCCAAGCTTTTCGAGACAAAAATAATCATACGCTTCAAACCCTGACACGAACACCAATGTAAATATACACGCCAGCCAAAGCACTGAGAACCCTCCTTCTCTGCTGCACGAGTATATGTATAACCCATAACATTAGAGTTAAAATTAGCACTACAGTACAATGATGTCTTTTTCATTTTTATTTTTCTTGCCTCTGGGCTCCCATCATAGAGAACAGATTAGGAACAATCTCCCTTCACTATTTTATTCCAAGACGGTTCATCTAATCTGTGTAGGGAGTAGGCTGTAGTACCAGTTGATCAGGGTGATACTATCAAGGGAAATGGGATTGTTGATGGGGAGAGCTGGAGCTCCTGTTTCACAGTAGTCTGTTTGATTGACCTGTGCACCTGAGATGTATTGGGCAGGCAAGGTGTGTTTGTGTCGTGGCTGCTGATTGGCTACCGATGATGTCATTGAAGCAAATGCATTCATGTATTGTAGTACAAAATCCAGACGTAGGTGTACACCGTGAGTGGATATTAGAGTGCAACATGTGGATGTAGATGTACACCGTGGGTGGATGCAGTGCAACATGCGGATGTGGGTGTATTACATGGGTGGATAATTTGCTTCAAACATCACTCATCATTTTATAATACTTTATAATCAAGTTTAATTTTCTTTGATACGAGTAAACTTTTAAAGCTAATTTTGACCTCTTCAGCTTCGGAAATTATTCCATATTTAATCTGGCTGCTTGTACTGAAGGCGGTTTAAGAATATGAATATATATGTATGAAAATAAGAAGAGGTGTAGATTTAGATCATCGGCGACCAATAAGCAGCCGCGATTCAAGCACATCCTACTCAGCTGCACAGGTCAGTCAATAGGGTATAGCCACCAGAATATCTGACCATCCCCCATGGCTGACCTTTTCAGTGTGACTCTAACATGGAAAGCAGACCAGCACAATCTTGCAAACACTTTCCTCTCTTTCATGCACTGCTCCACATTCGCTTTACATATCACACAACGTACCCTACCCCACTGTGTCACAGGAGTTGGCGCCAGCAAGGGCATGCAGCCAGAAAACTTTGCCCTCATTGAGGAGAGGCGTGACATGGGCCCCACCAGAGTAGTTTTGGGGGCCGGGATGGGATGAGGCTCGGATCAGTTCTAGAGGGTACAGGCCATTGCAGTTTTCAGGCTACCACTTTCACCCAATAGAGAGGGGCCGAAATCAGGAGTGGCACCCCAGGTTTCCGCTCTAACTGTGGATGTATAATAGCAGGGCAGTTACAATGCCAAGGTATGCTTGGAGGGTGTCCCTGTAGCTGTCCTGACAGGGTGCCCTGAGGCCACACATCCCATTCTTGGACGAGGCCTGTGGTCTGCCTCTCCTCGTTCATTTATTACAGAGTATAACAAGGAAGAAGAAAAATCAAAGCACGCCTGCTGAAACTAAATCATCCAAGGGGTTCAGAGTGGTATCATGGAATATGGGAAGTTTGAGGGGTGGAGCAGTGGATGCAATCAAGGTGATGAGTAAGAGGTGGGTGGATGTTGGCTGTGTGCATGAGGTTAGATATAAGAGAGGATCAGCCAGCATGATTCCCGGGAGGGATTGTCGATCCAAGGTATTTTGGCTGCGTAGGACAGATGGATATGGTGGTGTGGGTGTGTTGGTTAAGGAGAAATGGGTGGAATATGTAGGGATCGAGGAGTGTGTGCAGCAACACAAGTTATTGATATATGACATGGTGCTTAAGATGCCGTTGATGAAAAAGAGGACCTGTCTTCCAAGGAGGAAAGTATGGAAGTTGAAAAACAAGCAGTAAAGGATGCCTTCTAATTTGAGATTATTAGATTGGTAGCTGAACAGGGACCTGTTGACAGAAGTGTTAATGAACAGTACAGAGTTCTCAAGAAGAATCTCCTGAGAGTTGCTGATTCAGTGTGTGGATGGAGGAAGGGCCCCCCAAGACATAAGTAACTTGGTGGTGGGATGAGGGTGTAGAAGCTACAGTTAAGGACTAGAAAAGAGGTCTGCATGGCAAAATCTGAGTCTCAGGGACTTTCACTGGATTACCTAGATAGTGTGGAACGGAATAATATGGTATTTAAGGTTGAAAATCAGATGAAGAGGGAAAACAGGGGCAATGATGAGCAGTCTGTGAGGAATGATGAAGAAAAGGTAGTGGTGAATAGTGGGGATATTAAAGATGCCTGGAGAGAGCATCATTATCAGTTGTTGAATGTGGAGTTTGACCAGAGCAGGAAAGGCTTGAAGCCAGTAGATCTAGTGTTTGGCCCTTGGCCTTTGATTGACGTTGCTACATTGAGCAGGGCAATATGCTGGATGCAGGTGTGGAAGGTAGCAGGTGTATCTGGGTTGACGGCTGAAATGCTTAAGGCCTCAAGAGATAAAGGATTGGGTTTAGCTACTGAGTTGATAATATGAGTGTGTTGTCCCTGATGATTGGCTGAAGAGTTTGATTGTACATATGTGCAAGGGGAAGAATGATGCCCTGGAAAGAGGAAATTATCGAGGTATAATGCGTTTGGACCAGATAATGAAGGTAATGGGGAGAGTTCTAGAAGGTATGATTAGAGAAAGAGTGAATATTGATTAGAAGAAGCTTGGGTTTATGTCAGGGAATGGGACCACTGATGCCATATTTATTCTCTGACAGCTTCAGAAAATATATAAAGGAAAGAACAGGGATATGTACTTTTTTGTTGTTGATTTGGAGAAGGCCTTCGACAGAGTCTCTAGGGATGCTGTGAAGTGGGCAATGAGAAATCTTGGGATCGAGGAGTTGCTGGTTAGGGTGGTTATAGCTATGTATGTGAGTGTTCGCACCCAGGTAAGAGTGAACTGAGATTTGAATGATGAGTTTTCAATGAATGCTGGTGTGCATCAGGGGTCAGTCTTGAGCCCCATATTGTTTATGATGGTACCTGAAGTCCTCTCACGAGACTTTAGAAATGGATTCTCGTAAGAGATCTTGTATGGCGATGATTCGGTGTTGATTGCAAAGAGTGAAAGGGTGGCGGAGGAAAGGTTTTGGAAGTGGTGAGATGGTATGGGAAACAGTGACTTGAGAGTAAATGTATATAAAACAAAGGTGGTGGTATCTAGGGCTGGTGGCGGCACTGTCAAAGAAGAGGGAGAGTGATCATATGCGGTTTGCCACAAGGGCGTGGGAAGTAATTCCATCTTGCGCACTGTTTGTAATAAGTGGGTGCATAAGAGATGTAGTGGCATTCGAGGTAGACTGTGAGATAATGCTGATTTCATGTGTGCAGTGTGTCGGGAGGCCGTGTGAAGACTGTCAGGCGTGGAAGGATTGATCTTCTTGGTAAGTCTCTCGAGTGTATGGCAGAGATTTGTTATCTGGGACACATGTTATGCGCTGGAGATGGGGCTGGAATTAGCTCTGTGGCTAGAGTGAGGAGTGGTTGGAAGAAGTTCAGGGAGCTGTTGCCTCTCCTAAAGTTGAGAGGGCTCTCTCTCTGTGCTAAAGGATCTTTGTGTACGGCATGTGTTAGGAGTGTAATGCTGCATGGAGGTGAAACCTGAGCAGGAAAGGAAGACGATAATCCCAGGCTCAAACATACAGAAATGACAACGATTAGGTGGATGTGGAATGTGTCCTTGAGTGCCAGGCTTGCGGAGCCTAGGTTTACGAAGGAAGAGTCCAGAGGTAGAATGGGAGTGGCGTGTAGATGTTGTGATAAGGAAAGGTAGATTGCGATGGTGTGGGCATGTGGAGAGGATGAGGGATGACACCTGGGCGCATAAAATGAGAAGTGTTAACGTCAGGGGTAGGGCTGAGAGAGGTAGACCGAAAAAAAAACTTAGACAAGGTCACTGAGTGTGACCTCAGAGATACAGGACTGAATAGGGAGGCCGCCAGAGATCGAGCAGCACGGAAAGCCACCACTGGGCGAACAAGGCCGATGCATGCAAGCATGTTCGAGCCTTTAAAAACAAAACGAAACGAAACAATGTGCATAATTCCAAACCAGCAGCAAGAAAATAAGTAAAAGTACTTCAGCGTATTGATGAAGTTATTGCAGCTTGGTTACGTGAATAACAAAGTATAGGAAAAATTGAAGATTTAGTCTTTGGGTCTTAGATTTGGTGTGTGTGTGTGTGTGTTACAGTTAAAATATGTGTTTTACAGAGAAGTGTGGTGTGTATGGTGAGAGGGAAAGGAGTGCTGTTGGAGGGGAAAAAATAACAATGGACTCTTGATTATTTTTTATAAAACATTTTCTGTTGTTCCAACCTAGTTAAACAAACAAGGAAAGCAATACTGAGTAAGTGTCTGTTAAATACTGTAGACCAATGATGCCTTTTTGGGTTTACGGTTGGTTTTCAGAGGAATATATCCAATCATAGGAAAGGCTCTCCTATTGAATGGATTAATGAAGACTGAATTTAGCTACAACAGTTTTAAAAATCTCTCCTACGCAGAATAAAAGCTTCGAAAGTATCAAGAATAGAATAGGAAGGGGCCATCGCCAAGTAGTGGTTAGCTTTTTCCGTTCAGTGAAATTTTATCTTGTGTGTGCATGTGTGGACTGCCTACCGTTCACACGCCTGAAACTAGAAAACCGCATCACTATACACACTTATGGTACTAACCATGTTTTATGGGTCGTGAACGCAGTGGTCGGCGGGGCTGAGGAACATTACTTTGTGATTGGAGAAGTGACTTATCCTCACCCAGTGCCTCAGAGATGGGTGGAAGGAGAAACAGGTGGAGAGGGAAGAGATATGGTAGAAGGAGGAGGGATAAGGAAAAGACGGAGGGGAGGAGGAGGGAGAGGAAAAAGGAGAGAGAGAGGAGGAGGAGGAGGAGGAAAAGGGAGAGAGAGGAAGAAGGTTAAGTCTATCAGTCCTCCACGACTGTTGGTCCGTTTCACCCTAGCTCCCAAGGCAGAAGCATGCCGGTGATAAAAAAGCAGACTACCGTTTGTCACGATGGCTGCACCATTACCATATCGATGTGTGGATGTCCGACGCTCCTCTCAGTAAGTTGCCAGGAGGGGGAAGAGGGGCGGAGGATATTTGCATAAACTCTAAATCGTAAGAAAACGATGAGGATATGTAAATAAACTGCGTATTGAGTAGGGTTCATATGCTGTATATCTCATCCATAAATAATGTTGTGCTAAATACACATTTTTCACATTTTCATGTCTAAAAAATAACGGTTTACTTATATTATCGTGTTCATTGTCATTGTCATCATCATCATTTTCCTCTTCCTCCTCCCCTCTCCTTATTCCTCCCCCATATTCTGCAGTTCACACTGAATCATAGGGTGGATAAGAGCATATTTATTATTTAGATAGATAGATAGATAGATAGATAGATAGATATAGATATACAGTATATTGTATGTGTCTGTGTGTGTCTGTGTGTGTGTGTGTGTTGTGTGTGCTCATTTTCCGGTACCATTTTAACTTCTTATTTGCCAGTAATTTTTGTTAGTTCTATTAGAACAAGGTAATATACTTCCTGACTTATTTTAATCCGATTTATTTTATTCTTCCAATCTCCTTTTTTTTTTTTTTTTTTTAGATTAACGAGGCCCGATGTAAAAAGGGTTAATGAAGGCTGTCATGTGGAGAAAGCAAAAAATAAAAAAAAACAAAAATGAAAAAAATATAAGATTAAAGGTACTAGTATGATCAATGATGAAACAGTCATCACATCCTGGCTGATAAATTATCCATTTGAAGTTTTTATTTAATTACTATAATGTAACATTGGGAATCAGCGTGTCCACCACATCTCTCTCTTTCTTCCATGATTTTACCCATGTAATGTTTAGGTAAAATTAACTTGATACTTTTATCACCTCATCACTGTTGCTTATTGTTTCTCTGTAATAGTGCCTGTGAACATAGAGCTCGTTTCTGACTAGCTTATGTCAAGCCTCTGTTTGCTGAATTTCATATTTCCAAAATTCCTTAAGTTTCCTCAAATTTGTTATTGCTAATCTTTTGGAATTTTTATTTTTCTTCTTGTTAATTTATATTTGCCTGGTTGGTCCATTTTCTCCCGTAAGTTTACTTGTATTGTGAACGCTACTGCTGCAGCTTCAGAATTTAGTTCCTTCCGCTTCTAGATCTGTATCTGTTAATGCTCTTCTGTTTATTTCATCCAGCAACTGTTAGTACTTTATATGAACCAATAAACAGAATTCTGCTACGGTTTTTCTCACAGCTAGGGCCTGTTACTTTTTTCTTTTATCTACCTCAATCCTTTCTCCTCGGAGTTATAATATTTCTCAGATTATTAGCATTCTTTGGTCTCTTCCCTTTTTACTCGAGTCAGTGCAGCAACATTCATCACTGTTTTAGTACGTGCTTTATCAATGAAGATAAAGGCTATAGAATTCCTTGTTACACCTGCTGGTCCATTCTAACGCTGTCA
>JAGKTI010020017.1:0-16611 GCA_018397915.1 Birgus latro | reverse complement strand
GAACAGTGATAAAAATTGGAGTGAACCAGCACTTGAGACAAATATTTAGAAGATTGAGGGAGAGCAGTGGAAATGGCTTGGAAAGTGGACCAAGGTTAGGAGACAAAGGATTTGCTGCGAGGGAAAGAGAATGAATATTTGACACAATCAAGAATACAGCAAGAAGTGAGCCACGGTTGGTTAGGAGACCAGAAAGATTTGCCGTAAGGGAAGAGATGGAAGGAACAGTTGAGACAAAATTTAATTGCAGTGCTTGAGACAATGAATATGTTGGAGTGGATGATGATGAGGCTTGGAAGGTATTCCAAGAGAAAGGTTAGGAGACCAGAAAGGTTTATCGCATGTTTGAGTGATGGATTAGTTAAGAGTAATGACTGCAAAAAGAAAAATTACTTAGAAGGTGAGCTTGAGACAAAATATTGAGGAAACTTAGGAAGATATCGATGGAAGTGGCTTGGAGGTTGGCCCAAGAGAAAGGAGGCTAGAAAGCAGTCGTGAGGGAAAGAGATCTAAGGATTAGTCAAGATGGCTGTGGCAGGAAATATATAGGAAGAATGAGCAAGATATCTGTGAAAGAGGCTTGGCAGGTGGCCCAAGAAAAAGGTTAGTTAAGAGATTAGAAAGATTATTGTTAGGAAAAGACATGGGATCAGCTGAAAGAATGAATGCAGCGAGAAAAGCTGGATAGTGTCAAAGGCAGTTAATATTTAGGAAACAGTTATCAGTGGAAGAAGCTTCGAAGTAGGCCCAGGATGAAGATTAGGAAGATTTGTTGGAAGAGATGGAAAAATAAAGATGAATACAAGAAAAAATGAGTAGAAATAGTGATTGAGACAAACTATTGAAGAGGCTGAGGATATCAGTGGAAGAGGCTCGGAAGATTTAATGTCCAAGAAAGGTTAGTTAGGAAACATTTCTCATGAGGGGAAGAGACGGATAGAAGAGGCTTGGAAGGATTAATGTTGCCTCAGAAAGGTTAGTTAGGAGGCAATGATTTCTCACAAGGAAAAGAGATGGATAGGCAATTTGAGAATGAATACAGTGAGAGAAATTGGATACTAATGTTGAGAAAGTGTTTAGAAAACAGGCTTGGAAGGTGGTTCAGGAGAAAGGTTAGGAGAATAGAATGATTTGTTGCAGGGGAAAGAGTTGGAATTATCAGGTGAAACTGTAATGACAAGAAATATTTAGCAGAGAATGAGGAAGGTATAGGTAGAAGAGACTTCGAAGGCGGTCCACGAAAAAAGTTAAAAGTTAGTCTAGAAGATTTGATTGCGAAAGGAGATTGATCAGTTGAGACAGTATTAAATATCGCTAGAAAAATTGGAGAGGCTTGATTAAGAAATGTTTAGGAACTGTGATAGATATCAGTGGAAGAGACATAGAAGGTGGCCCAAGAGGAAGGTTAGAACAGGAGAAAGATTTGTTGCGAGGGAAAGAGATGGAAGAATCTGATATGATAATGAATACAGTAAGATAGATTGAATTGGAATGCTTGAGACAAATTTTTAGGAGAGACAAAGATATCAGTGGTAGAGAGATAGAAGGTGGCCCAAGAGGAAGGTTAGAACAGGAGAAAGATTTGTTGCGAGGGAAAGAGATGGAGGAATGTGATATAAAGAATACAGTGTTTAGGAAAGACTGAGGAAGATATCAGTGGAAGAGGCTTGGAATTTGGCACCAGAGGACATGGTGGACTTCAGTTTGAAATTGTAAATATGCAGTCCACCATCCTCCCTTCTGGTATGGGGAGGAGGACGTTGGTGTAACTGGACACTGGAATTACCCAGTACAGTTGGTAAGCATGGGTTGGCAGAGAAGTGAGTGAGAATCATTCTAGAGAGATTGGTTTGATTTGGGCAGTAATGTAATTAGGATATCTAGGCCAATAGAGGGACAGGAAAGTATTGGAAGAAGATTGAAAAAGTTGTTGTGGCTCCAGTGAACATGGTGGGCTGCAGGCTGAAACATTCACTTAGCAGTTCACCATCCTCCTTTCCATGATAGGGAAGGAGGTGAAGAATGTTAACTTTGAAACTCTGCTGCCAGGTTAAATTTGTTGGGAGAGAGGACTGATCAGGAAAATAAGAACAGTTGGTTAATGGGAGGGGGGATGACACTTACAGGATAGGAAAAGTAGATGGAGATATGCCAGTACTAGAATAGAATAGAACTGTTTAGGGATGGAAAACAGTAAATTCCTTATAAGATTAGGATTCAGTATGTAGTCGAATAACACCTAATCAGACTTAGAACTAACCATGACTAACCTAACTAATCGTAACCTTACCCAGCCTAAACTTATGGAGTGTTTATTGTTTTGCACCCCAAGTCAGTTCTGTCATAATCTAGTACAGCTGAATTTTTGTCATTATTTTCCTGTCCTGTGGGTGACGTGTTTTAAGCGTCAGGGTATAGGATGGGAATAATGGTACTGCAACCCCAGGCTTATTTGAACAATTGCCCTTCTACCACAGTCCATTATCCTCCTTTCAGTGAATAGGAAAGAAACTGAAGGATGATTGTAGCAGGAAGAGAGAGAGGACAAGAAGTTAGTTGAAGACGAGGAAGAAATGGGAAAGGATGGGAAGATTTTGTTAGATCTGCATAGGAATAGGAGGAAGTGAGACCTGCTTAGGAAAAGCTTGAGGGAGAAGGGACTGGGCAAGACATGGAGGGTTAGTAAAATAGGGTAATTGGTTAGGTGAGGAAGGAAAATATGATTAGAAGAGGACAGAACATTTGTCTGGAGAGTAAAGGAGTTGTGACGGATTGGGAACAGGTATAAGAAGTTTTCACCTGACATTGGGCCACTTGCACAACTTGAATACAATACAGGGTCGTAAATACAAAAAAATCTGATAGGTAAAAGTAAATGAGGTATATAGCCCCAACTTGATGGACAGCAGAGTGAAGTTAACCTAAGTACAACATCCCCATTTATGTAGACTGGGAAGAGATATTCTTGAACTGTAAAAATAGAAGAAAGTGGGCAAAGATAAGTTGGAGTGGGAGGAAAAAGATTTGAAATACAGGAAGGACGGGAGTAGACAGTGGAAGGACTGGAAGCGAGGTAACTGAAAAGATCATTCAGGAAAGGGGAAGGAGGAAGCAAAGATTTTGCTCATTAATAAGATGTGGGCCACTTCCACAAGTTTGTTACCAAGCCGTACCTGCACGAATTAAGTTGATGTGGAACATGAACTTGACGGACTGCAGATTGAGGTTACCCTTCTCTGTCAGTCCGCCATCCTTTCATATGATAGGAGAGTTAGGTGTGTTTTTACAGGAAGCGTGGAATAGAGTGGACAAATATCTGTCGGAATCAGGAGGAAAAAGGGATTAGAGAAGTGAGTGAATTGGAGAGTCTGTTCAGTAGAGAGAGGAGTGAGCAAAGACCGCTCAGGTATGAATGGATTAGGTAGCTATAAGTTAAATGAAATTATTGAAGAACAGAACTGGATGTCGAAAGATCATTCAAGACAGAGGCGGGGGTGAGCAGATTGCTCAGAGAATGACTGGACTAGAAGTAGGGTGAAGAAATTATTGAAGAAGCAGGGGTGAGCAAAAATTGCTCTGAGAATGACTGGACTAGAAGTAGGGCGAGGAAATTATTGAAGAACAGAACTGAATGTGGAAAGATCGTTCAGGAGAGAGGAAGGGGTGAGCAAAGATTCCTCCGGAATGGCTGGACTATACTTAGGAGTAGGATGAAGAAATTGAGGAATAAAGGTGGAGAGAGATGAGGACTCAGTACGATGAAGATATTGAGGAATAAAGGTGGAAAGAGACGATGACAGAATGATTGAGTAGGTATATAGGATTATTTTCCTTGTCTGACATCCGGTCTATTTCCACAATACCAAGCCATAGTTGAGTAACATTCGATGAGCCTCAGGAATGCGGTTGAAAAGAGTCTAGGTTCCTCGTTAATAATATCTGGGCCACTTCCACAAGTTTGTTACCAAGTTGTAGGTGCATGAATTAAGTTGATATGAAAAATGAACTCGACGGACTGCAGATTGCGGTTGCCCTACTATGTCAGTACACCTTTCTCCTATAATATGATATGAGGGTAAAGGGATGTGTTTTTACAGGAAGCGTGGAATAGAACAGACAAATATCTCTCGGAACCAGGAGGAAGAAGGGATTAGGGAAGTGAGTGAATTGGAGAGTCTGTTCAGTAGAGGGAGGAGTGAGCAAAGACCGCTCCTGTACGAATGGATTAGGTAGCTATAAGTTAAATGAAGAAGTTATTGAAGAACAGAACTGGATGTCGAAAGATTATTCAAGACAGAGGTAGGGGTGAGCAGATTGCTCAGATAATGACTGGACTAGAAGGAGAGTCAAGAAATTATTGAAGAAACAGGGGTGAGCAGAAATTGCTCAAAGAATGACTGGACTAGAAGTAGGGTGAGGAAATTATTAAAGAATAGAACTGGATGTCGAAAGATCATTCAGGAGAGAGGAAGGGGTGAGCAAAGATTCCTCCGGAATGGCTGGACTATACTTAGGAATAGGATGAAGAAATTGAGGAGTAAATGTGGAGAGAGATGAGGACTCTTAATTACTTAAAAGTACGATGAAGAAATTGAGGAATAAAGGTGGAACGAGACGAGAACAGAATGATTGAGTAGGTATATAGGATTATTTCCCTCGTCTCACATCCGGGCTATTTCCAAAATACCGAGCCATAGTTGCGTGAAATTCGATGAGCCTCAGGAATGTGGTAGAAATGAGTCTAGGTTCCTCGTTAATAATATCTGGGCCACTTCAACAAGTTTGTTACCAAGCCGTAGGTGCATGAATTAAGTTGATATGAAAAATGAACTTGACGGACTGCAGATTGTAGTTGCCCTTCTCCGTCAGTGCACCTTTCTCCTTTAATACGATACGAGAGTTAAGGGATGTGTTTTTACAGGAAGCGTGGAATAGAGCGGACAAATATCTCTCGGAACCTGGAGGAAGATGGGATTAGGGAAGTGAGTGAATTGGAGGGTCTGTTCAGTAGAGGGAAGAGTGAGCAAAGACCACTTAGGTACGAATGGATTCGGTAGCAATAAGTTAAATGAGGAAGTTACTGAAGAACAGAACTGGATGTTGAAAGATCATTCAAGACAGAGGCGGAGGTGAGCAGATTGCTCAGAGAATGATTGGACTAGAAGTAGGTGTGAAGAAATTATTGAAGAAGCAGGGGTGAGCAAAAACTGCTCAGAGAATGATTGGACTAGAAAAAGGGTGAGTAACTTATTGAAGAATGGAACTGGATGTGGAAAGATCATTCAGGAGAGAGGAAGGGGTGAGCAAAGATTCCTCCAGAATGGTTGGACTATACTTAGGAGTAGGATGAAGAAATTGAGGAGTAAAGGTGGAGAGAGATGAGGAAGCTTAATTACTTAAAAGTACGTTGAAGATATTGAGGAATAAAGGTGGAAAGAGACGAGGTCAGAATGATTGAGCAGGTATATAGGATTATTTTCCTTGTGTGACATCCGGGCTACTTCCACAATACCGAGCCATAGTTGAGTGAAATTCGATGAGCCTCAGGAATGCAGTCGAAAAGAGTCTAGGTTCCTCGTTAATAATATCTGGGCCACTTCCACAAGTTTGTTACCAAGCCGTAGGTGCATGAATTAAGTTGATATGAAAAATGAACTTGACGGACTGCAGATTGCGGTTGCCCTTCTATGTCAGTACACGTTCCTCCTATAATATGATATGAGGGTAAAGGGATGTGTTTTTACAGGAAGCGTGGAATAGAACGGACAAATATCTGTCGGAACCAGGAGGAAGAAGGGATTAGGGAAGTGAGTGAATTGGAGAGTCTGTTCAGTAGAGGGAGCAGTGAGCAAAGACCGCTCCTGTACGAATGGATTAGGTAGCTATAAGTTAAATGAAGAAGTTATTAAAGAACACAACTGGATGTCGAAAGATTATTCAAGACAGAGGTAGGGGTGAGCAGATTGCTCAAATAATGACTGGACTAGAAGGAGAGTGAAGAAATTATTGAAGAAACAGGGGTGAGCAGAAATTGCTCAAAGAATGACTGGACTAGAAGTAGGGTGAGGAAATTATTAAAGAATTCAACTGGATGTCGAAAGATCATTCAGGAGAGAGGAAAGGGTGAGCAAAGATTCCTCCGGAATGGTTGGACTATACTTAGGAATAGGATGAAGAAATTGAGGAGTAAATGTGGAGAGAGATGAGGACTCTTAATTACCTAAAAGTACGGTGAAGAAATTGAGGAATAAAGGTGGAAAGAGACGAGGACAGAATGACTGAGTAGGTATATAGGATTATTTCCCTCGTCTGACATCCGGGCTATTTCCACAATACCGAGCCATAGTTGAGTGAAATTCGATGAGCCTCAGGAATGTTGTAGAAATGAGTCCCTCGTTAATAATATCTGGGCCACTTCAGTAAGTTTGTTACCAAGCCGTAGGTGCAGGAATTGAATTGATATGAAAAATGAACTTGACGGACTGCAGATTGCAGGTTGCCCTTCTCCTTCAGTGCATCTTTCTCCTTTAATACGATACGAGAGTAAAGGGATATGTTTTTGCAGGAAGCGTGGAACAGAGCGGACAAATATCTGTCGGAACCTGGAGGAAGATGGGATTAGGGAAGTGAGTGAATTGGAGAGTCTGTTCAGTAGAGGGAGGAGTGAGCAAAGACCACTCAGGTACGAATGGATTAGGTAGCAATAAGTTAAATGAGGAAGTTATTGAAGAACAGAACTGGATGTCGAAAGATCATTCAAGACAGAGGAGGAGGTGAGCAGATTGCTCAGAGAACGATTGGACTAGAAGTAGGTGTGAAGAAATTATTGAAGAAGCAGGGGTGAGCAAAAACTGCTCAGAGAATGATTGTACTAGAAGAAGGGTGAGGAAGTTATTGAAGAATAGAACTGGATGTGGAAAGATCGTTTAGGAGAGAGGAAGGGGTGAGCAAAGATTCCTCCGGAATGGTTGGACTATACTTAGGAATAGGATGAAGAAATTGAGTACTAAACGTGGAGAGAAATGAGGACTCAGTACGTTGAAGATATTGAGGAATAAAGGTGGAAAGAGACGAGTACAGAATGATTGAGTAGGTATATAGGATTATTTTCCTTGTGTGACATCCGGCCTATTTCCACGATACCGAGCCATAGTTGAGTGAAATTCGATGAGCCTCAGGAATGCGGTCGAAATGAGTCTAGGTTCCTCGTTAATAATATCTGGGCCAGTTCCACAAGTTTGTTACCAAGCCGGAGGTGCATGAATTAAGTTGATATGAAAAATGAACTTGACAGACTGCAGATTGTGGTTGCCCTTCTCCTTCAGTGCACCTTTCTCCTATAATATGATACGAGAGTAAAGGAACGTTTTTACAGGAAGCGTTGAATAGAGCGGACAAATATCTTTCGGAACCATGAGGAAAAAGGGATTAGGGGAGTGAGTGAATTGGAGAGTCTGTTCAGTAGAGGGTGGAGTGAGCAAAGACCGCTCAGGTACAAATGGTTTAGGTAGTTATAAGTTATGTGAAGAAGTCATTGAAGAACAGAACTGGATGTCGAAAGATCATTCAAGACAGAGGTAGGGGTGAGCAGATTGCTCAGACAATGACTGGACTAGAAGTAGGGTGAAGAAATTATTGAAGAATAGAACTGGATGTGGAAAGATCGTTCAGGAGAGAGGAAGAGGTAAGCAAAGATTCCTCCGGAATGGCTGGACTATACTTAGGAGAAGGATGAAGAACATGAGGAGTAAAGGTGGAGAGAGATGAGGACTCTTAATTGCTTAAAAGAACGATGAAGAAATTGAGAAATAAAGGTGGAAAGAGACAAGGACAGAATGATTGAGTAGGTATATAGGATTGTTTTCCTTGTCTGACATCCGGGCTATTTCCACAATACCGAGCCATAGTTGCATGAAATTCATTCAGCCTCAGGAATGCGGTAGAAATGAGTCTAACTTCCTCGTTAATAATATCTGGGCCATTTCCACAAGTTTGTTACCAAGCTGTAGGTGCATGAATTAAGTTGATATGAAAAATGAACTTGACGGACTGCAGATTGCGGTTGCCCTTCTCCGTCAGTGCACCTTTCTCCTATAATATGATACGAGAGTAATGGGACGTGTTTTTACAGGAGGCATGGAATAGAATGGACAAATACCTCTTGAAACCAGGAGGAAAAAGGGATTAGGGAAGTGAGTGAATTGGAGAGTCTGTTCAGCAGAGGAAGGAGTGAGGAAAGACCACTCAGGTACAAATGGATTAGGTAGCTGTAAGTTAAATGAAGAAGTTATTGAAGAACAGAACTGGTTGTTGAAAGATCATTCAAGACCAAGCAAGGTAGGGGTGAGCAGACTGCTCAGAGAATGACTGGACTAGAAGTAGGGTGAAGTTATTTAAGAAGCAGTGGTGAGCAAAAACTGCTCAGAGAATGATTGGAGTATAAGAAGGATGAGGAAGTTATTGAAGAATAGAACTGAATGTGGAAATATCGTTCAGCAGACAGTAAGGGGTGAGGAAAGATTCCTCCGGAATGGCTGGACTGTACTTAGGAGTAGGATGAAGAAATTGAGGAGTAAGGGTGGACAGAGATGAGAACTCTTAATTACTTAAGAGTACGATGAAGAAAGTGAGGAATAAAGGTGGAAAGAGACGAGGATTGAATGATTGAGTATGTATATAGGATTATTTTCCTTGTCTGACATATGGGCTATTTCCACAATACCAAGCCATAGTTGAGTGAAATTCGATGAGCCTCAGGAATGCGATAGAAATGAGTCTAGGTTCCTCGTTAATATCTGGGGCACTTCCACACATTTGTTACCAAGCCGTAGGTGCATGAATTAAGTTGATATGAAAAATGAACTTGACGTACTGCAGATTGCGGTTGCCCTTCTCCGTGACTGAACCTTTCTCCTATAATATGATACGAGAGTAAAGGGACGTGTTTTTACAGGAAGCGTGGAATAGAGCGGACAAATATCTGTTAGAACCAGGAGGAAGAAGGGATTAGGGAAGTGAGTGAATTGGAGAGTCTGTTCAGTAGAGGGAGGAGTGAGAAAGACCGCTCCTGTATGAATGGATTAGGTAGCTATAAGTTAAATGAAGAAGTTATTGAAGAACAGAACTGGATGTTGAAAGGTCACTCAAAACAGAGGCGGGGGTGAGCAGATTGCTCAGAGAATGACTGGCCTAGATGTAGTGTGAAGAAATTATTGAAGAAGCAGGGGTGAGCAAAAACTGCTCTGAGAATGACTGGACTAGAAGTAGGGTGAGGAAATTTTTGAAGAATGGAACTAGATGTGGAAAGATCGTTCAGGAGAGAGGAAGGGGTGAGCAAAGATTCCTGCGGAATGGCTGGACTATACTTAGCAGTAGGATGAAGAAATTGAGGAGTAAAGGTGGAGAGAGATGAGGACTCTTAATTACTTAAAAGTACGATGAAGATATTGAGGAATAAAAGTGGAAAGAGACGAGGACACAATGATTGGGTAGGTGTATAGGATTATTTTCCTTGTCTGATATCCGGGTTATTTCTTCAATACCGAGCCATAGTTGAGTGAAATTCGATGAGCCTCAGGAATGCGGTAGAAATGAGTCTATGTTCCTCATCAATAATATCTGGGCCACTTCCACAAGTTTGTTACCAAGACGTAGGTGCATGAATTAAGTTGATATGAAAAATGAACTTGACGGACTCCAGATTGCGGTTGCCCTTCTCCAAGAGTGAACCTTTCTCCTATAATATAATACGAGAGTAAAGGGACATGTTTTTACAGGAAGCGTGGAATAGAGCGGACAAATATCTGTCGGAACCAGGAGGAAGAAGGGATTAGGGAAGTGAGTGAATTGGAGAGTCTGTTCAGTAGAGGGAGGAGTGAGCATAGACCGCTCAGGTACGAATGGATTAGGTAGCTATAAGTTATATGAAGAAGTTATTGAAGAACAGAACTGGATGTCGAAAGATCATTCAAGACAGAGGTAGGGGTGAGCAGATTGCTCAGAGAACGACTGGACTAGAAGTAGGTGTGAAGAAATTATTGAAGAAGCAGGGGTGAGCAAAAACTGCTCAGAGAATGATTGGACTAGAAGAAGGGTGAGGAAGTTATTGAAGAATAGAACTGGATGTGGAAAGATCATTCAGGAGAGAGGAAGGGGTGAGCAAAGATTCCTCCGGAATGGCTGGACTATACTTAAGAGTAGGGTGATAAAATTGAGGAGTGAAGGTGGAGAGAGATGAGGACTATTAATTACTTAAAAGTACGATGAAGATATTTAGGAATAAAAGTGGAAAGAGACGAGGTCAAAATGATTAAGCAGGTATATAGGATTATTTTCTTTGTGTGACATCCGGGATATTTCCACAATACCGAGCCATAGTTGAGTGAAATTCGATGAGCCTTGAATGCGGTAGAAATGAGTCTAAGGTCCTGGCTAATAATATCTGGGCCACTTCGACAAGTTTGTTACCAAGCCGTAGGTGCATGAATAAAGTTGATATGAAAAATGAACTTGACGAACTGCAGATTGTGGTTGCCCTTCTCCCTCAGTGCTCCTTTCTCCTATAATATGATACAAGAGTAAACGTGTCTTTACAGGAAGCGTGGAATAGAGCTGATAAGTATCTGTCAGAACCAGGAGGAAAAAGGGATTAGGGGAGTGAATGAATTGCAGTGTCTGTTCAGAAGAGGGATGCGTGAGCAAAGACCGCTCAGGTACGAATGGTTTAGGTAGCTATAAGTTAAATGAAGAAGTCATTGAAGAAGAGAACTGGATGTCGAAAGATCATTCAAGACAGAGGTAGGGGTGAGCAGATTGCTCAGAGAATGATTGGACTAGAAGCAGGGTGAAGAAATTATTGAAGAAGCATGGGTGAGCAAAAATTGCTCAAAGAATGACTGGTCTAGAAGTAGGGTGAGGAAATTATTGAAGAATAGAACTGGATGTCGAAAGATCGTTCAGGAGAGAGGAAGAGGTAAGCAAAGATTCCTCTGGAATGGCTGGACTATACTTAGGAGTAGGATGAAGGAAATGAGGAGTAAAGGTGGAGAGAGATGAGGGCTCTTAATTACTTAAATGAATGATGAAGAAATTGAGAAATAAAGGAAAGAGACGAGGACAGAATGACTTGAGTAGGTATATAAGATTGTTTTCCTTGTCTGACTTCCGGGCTATTTCCATAATACCGTGTCATAGTTGCGTTAAATTCGATGAACCTCAGGAATGCGGTAGAAATTAGTCTAAGTTCCTCGTTAATAATATCTGGGCCACTTCCACAAGTTTGTTACCAAGCCGTAGGTGCATGAATTAAGTTGATATGAAAAATGAACTTGACGGACTGCAGATTGTGGTTGCCCTTCTCCGTCAGTGCACCTTTCTCCTATAATATGATACGAGAGTAAAGGGACATGTTTTTACAGGAAGGTAAAGGGACATGTTTTTACAGGAAGTGTGGAATAGAACGGACAAATATCTTTTGGAACCTGGAGGAAAAAGGGATTAGGGAAGTGAGTGAATTGGAGAGTGTTCAGTAGAGGGAGGAGTGAGCAAAAACCGCTCAGGTATGAATGGATTAGGTAGCTATAAGTTAATTGAAGAAGTTATTGAAGAACAGAACTGGGTGTTGAAAGATCATTGAAGATAAAGGCGAGGGTGAGCAGATTGCTCAGAGAACGATTGGACTAGAANTAGGGTGAAGAAATTATTGAAGAAGCAGGGGTGAATAAAATTTGCTCAGAGAATGATTGGACTGGAAGAAGGGTGAGGAAGTTATTGAAGAATAGAACTGGATGTGGAAAGATCGTTCAGGAGAGAGGAAGAGGTGAGCAAAGATTCCTCTAGAATGGCTGGACTGTACTTAGGAGTAGGATGAAGAAATTGAGGAGTAAAGGTGGAGAGAGATGAGAACTCTTAATTACTTAAAAGTACGATGAAGAAATTGAGGAATAAAGGTGGAAAGAGACGAGGATAGAATGATTGAGTATGTATATAGGATTATTTTCCTTGTGTGACATCCGGGCTATTTCCAGAATACCGAGCCATAGTTGAGTGAAATTCGATGAGCCTCAGGAATGCGGTCGAAATGAGTCTAGGTTCCTCCTTAATAATATCTGGGCCACTTCGAGAAGTATGTTACCAAGCCGTAGGTGCATGAATTAAGTTGATATGAAAAATGAACTTGAGAGACTGCAGATTGTGGTTGCCCTTCTCCCTCAGTGCTCCTTTCTCCTATAATATGATACAAGATCTGTCAGAACCACGAAGAAAAAGGGATTAGGAGAGCGAATGAATTGGAGAGTCTGTTCAGAAGAGGGATGCATGAACAAAGACCGCTCAGGTACAAATGGTTTAGGTGGCTATTAGTTAAATGAAGAAGTCATTGAAGAACTGAACTGGATGTTGAAAGATCATTCAAGACCAAGGTAGGGGTGAGCAGATTGCTCAGAGAATGACTGGACTAGAAGTAGGGTGAAGAAATTATTGAAGAATCATGGGTGAGCAAAAATTGCCCAGAGAATGACTGGTCTAGAAGTAGGGTGAGGAAATTATTGAAGAATAGAACTGCATGTCGAAAGATCGTTCAGGAGAGAGGAAGAGGTAAGCAAAGATTCCTCTGGAATGGTTGGACTATACTTAGGAGTAGGATTAAGGAAATGAGTAAAGGTGGAGAGAGATGAGGACTCTTAATTACTTAAAAGAATGAAGAGAGATGAGGACTCTTAATTACTTAAAAGAATGACGAAGAAATTGAGAAGTAAAGGTGGAAAGAGACGAGGACAGAATGACTGAGTAGGTATATTGGATTGTTTTCCTTGTCTGACATCCGGGCTATTTCCATAATACCGAGTCATAGTTGCGTGAAATTCGATGAGGCTCAGGAATGCGGTAGAAATGAGTCTAAGTTCCTCGTTAATAATATCTGGGCCACTTCCACAAGTTTGTTACCAAGCTATAGGTGCATGAATTAAGTTGATATGAAAAATGAACTTGATGGACTGCAGATTGCGGTTGCCCTTCTCCGTCAGTGCATCTTTCTCCTATTATGTGATATGAGAGTAAAGGGACGTGTTTTTATAGGAAGCTAAAGGGACGTGTTTTTACAGGAAGCTAAAGGGACGTGTTTTTACAGGAAGCTAAAGGGACGTGTTTTTACAGGAAGCTAAAGGGACGTGTTTTTACAGGAAGCGTGGAATAGAACGGACAAATAACTCTCAGAACAAGGAGGAAAAAGTGATTAGGGAAGTGAGTGAATTGGATATTGTTCAGTAGAGGGAGGAGTGAGCAAAGACTGCTCAGGTATGAATGGATTAGGTAGCTATAAATTAAATGAAGAAGTTATTGAAGAACAGAACTGGTTGTTGAAAGACCATTGTAGATAGAGGCGAGGATGAGCAGATTGCTCAGAGAACGATTGGATTAGAAGTAGGGTGAAGAAATTATTGAAGAAGAAAGGGTGAGCAAAATTTGCTCGGAGAATGACTGGACTAGAAGAAGGGTGAGGAAGTTAATGAAGAATAGAACTGGATGTGGAAAGATCGTTCAGGAGAGAGGAAGGGGTGAGCAAAGATTCCTCAGGAATGGCTGGACTGTACTTAGAATTAGGATGAAGAAATTGAGGAGTAAAGGTGGAGAGAGATGAGAACTCTTAATTACTTAAAAGTACGATGAAGAAATTGAGTAATAAAGGTTGAACGAGACGAGGATAGAATGCTTGAGTTTGTATATAGAATTATTTTCCTTGTTTGACATCCGAGCTATTTCCACAATACCGAGCCATAGTTGACTGAGATTCGATGAGCCTCAGGAATGTGATAGAAATGTGTTTAGGTTCCTCGTTAATCATATCTGGGGCACTTCCACACGTTTGTTACTAAGCCGTAGGTGCATGAATTAAGTTGATATGAAAAATGAACTTGACGGAGTGCAGATTGTGGTTGCCCTTCTCCGTGAGTGAACCTTTCTCCTATAATATAATACAAGAGTAAAGGGACGTGTTTTTACAGGAAGTGTGGAATAGAGCGGACAAATATCTGTCGGAACCAAGAGGAAGAAGGGATTAGGGAAGTGAGTGAATTGGAGAGTCTGTTCAGTAGAGGGAGGAGTGAGCAATGGATTAGGTAGCTATAAGTTAAATCAAGAAGTTATTGAAGAAGAGAACTGGATGTCGAAAGATCACTCAAGACAGAGGCGGGGGTGAGCAGATTGCTTAGAGAATGACTGGACTAGAAGTAGGGTGAAGAAATTATTGAAGAAGCAGGGGTGAGCAAAAATTGCTCTGAGAATGACTGGACTAGAAGTAGGGTGAGGAAGTTATTGAAGAATAGAACTAGATGTGGAAAGATCCTTCAGGAGAGAGGAAGGGGTGAGCAAAGGTTCCTCCAGAATGGCTGGGCTATACTTAGGAGGAGGATGAAGAATTGAGGCGTAAAGGTGGAAAGAGACGAGGACTCTTAATTACTTAAAAGTACGATGAAGAAATTGAGGAATAAAGGTGGAAAGAGACGAGGACATAATGATTCGAGTAGATATATATGATCATTTTCCTTGTCTGACATCCGGGCTAGTTCCACAATACCGAGCCATAGTTGCGTGAAATTTGATGAGCCTCAGGAATGCGGTAGAAATGAGTCTAGGTTCCTCGTTAATAAGATCTGAGCCACTTCCACAAGTTTGTTACCAAGCCGTAGATGCTTGAATTAAGTTGATATGCAAAATGAACTTGACTGAGTGGAGATTGCGGTTGCTCTTCTCCGTCAGTCCGCGTTTCTTCTCTAATACGATATGAGAGTTATTGGACGTGCTTTTACAGGAAGCGTGGAATAGAGCAGACAAATATCTGTCAGAACCAGGAGGGAAATGGGATTAGGGAAGTTTCGGATTAATGGGGGAAGGTTAGGGAAGTGAGTGAATTGGAGTCTTTTCAGTGGAGGGAGGAGTGAGAAAAGATTGCTCAAGAATGAGTGGATTAGGTATGGTTGGTAGTTGAATGAAGAAATTACTTAGGACTGGAAGTGGAAAAATAATTTAGGAGAGGGGAAGGAGTGAATAAAGATTTCTTTGGAATGACTGGACTTAATACAGGTTGTTTAAAAGTAGGGTGAGGAAAAGATTCAGAAGGAGTAGAATTGCAAAGATAAGACATCAGGATTGTGAATCAATATATAGGAAGTTTTATTTTACCAAAAAGATCTGGGCCACTTCTCCTACTTGAATACCGAAGCTGTAGTTGCATGAAATTCTGTGAGCCTTAGGATTGAGTGTTGGTTGCTGCTCTAGTCAGATCTGAGCTATTTCCACATCTTGAATAGTAAATTTTAGCCGCACGGTACAGTATGTGATAAAGTTTTCGTACAAAGTAGGAGTGAGTTCTTGAATACTGATTCACAAAGATGTGTGCCTCATTTAAAAGTTTTAACACTACAGTAATTAGTAGTAGCAAGATATTTTATCTGTATAATTCAGTATGATAAAGAAATGAAAATACTGTAGGCACATAACTTTGAAATTCATACATAATGTCAAGGATATATATCATAGATCTGAGTAATATGATAAGATTGGGAAACAGGAATGAGAAAAGTGCCTGAAGTGCATTCCTCATCAGGATGCATAACGAACGGGGAAGTTGGCAGTTGGGTTTTGTGGTGCTGCTGTGGATTGAAAGTTTTGGGCTGAGGATCAGTAGGTGGAAGTGGGTTCTCGATTGTCCGCATGAGTGGAAAGAGTCGTTCTGAGTACTTTGGAAAGGTACGACTCTGACCCCGTGGAACCTGCGAGGTGGAAACCCTTTGGGTTGCTCACTGCCATTTCCTGCTGTGATACACTTTGAACCAATTTCCCAGTTGTTCCACTGTCTACTTCAGGTTTACCCTGAAATAGAGTCCCAGTCATTTCCCCTCCCACTTCTGGTTTATCTCGAGGTGGGGTTCCATCCTGCTTTGAGTTTTCAAAGTAGGTTCCCCTCAGTGGGGTATTGGATAGTAGAAAGAAATTACAAGAATTTATCACAAAAGGTACAGATTGTAGGGTAAGGCAAGGTAGAAAGAAGAGTTAGGAGCGGCACTCTCTGGCTGCTGCGAATGTGAACCCAGTGGACTGTAGGTCAAAGTGATAGTTACTCAGTCCACCAACTTCTTTATGGGGGACAGGGAGTTTAGATTGAGAGACATTTGTATATTATCAGGCAGTACCGTTGCCTAATATTGGTGCTACCATGTGCGCAGTAGAAGCACAAGGTATAATGCATATGTACCAGACTGCACGATAAAAGCACCGGATGAGTACGATATAAACATAGGATGACCCACGATGTTAAGTACAGGATGAGCACGATAGAAGCACTGAATGAATGATAAAATGATGATATAATCACAGAATGAGAACGACAAGCATAGGATGAGCATGATGTAAGTGTAGGATGGCCGCGATGTAAGCACAGGATGACCACAATGTAAGCACAGGATGACCATGATGTAAGCACAGGATGACCATGATGTAAGTGTAGGATGACCACGATGTACGCATAGGATGACCACGATGTACGCACAGGATGACCGCGATGTACGCACAGGATGACCGCGATGTAAGCCCAGGATGACCGCGATGTAAGCCCAG
>JAGKTI010020016.1:0-16611 GCA_018397915.1 Birgus latro | reverse complement strand
GAGAGAGAGAGAGAGAGAGAGAGAGAGAGAGAGAGAGAGAGAATCCTAACTTCCCACATTCTATTTCCTTCTTGCTATCTCCAGACGATTTTATTCAGTCCAGGAGAAGAGTTTGGGTAGCACTTTTTCCTTGGCGATTTGTTTTCATCATAACTTTCCCGTTTTTGCCATATTTATCGTTTTAATATCGGTATAATTTACATCAATAATATATAAGAGAATAATGAGTTTTAATGTGAAGAATAATTCGGTAAGGAAGGGGTGTTGCGAGGTTCCAAATGCGGATAATTAATTTTTGCCTTTGTGTTCTCCCCCGCATTCCTTCTTTCCCGCTTGCTCAGCTGTTGTCTCTCGTTCTCCATTACCCTCTCTCTCTCTCCCTTCCTTCTTGGATGTCAGTGTCTCGTTCTCTACTCATTCTCTGTCTGGTATTTCACTCGTAAGTTCATTTAACCTCTCTCTCTCTCTCTCTCTCTCTCTCTCTCATGAATCAGGCTTTCCAGCAGTGGATGAGAGGCACACTCGTCAAAAATATTTAATAATAAAAAAAAAAATGATCTATGAATCTTTATATACATCTTGATTTGCCTGTATTACCAATTAAAAAAATGTAAGATTATGTATAATTTATAGCTTGTGTTTTAAAGCTACTGAATATAATAATGATTTTTCAATTTTAGCCTCGGACGCACACGATTTTTACTGGTCACGTCTAGAAGTATTTTAAAGTAGCTGCCTTCGTCGTTAGTATAAAAATATCGATAAAGTGAAGAGAATGATAAAAATATTGATAAAGCGAAAGGAATTAATGCGTGGTTTTTTTAGTGATCAGGAGGGAGTGGTAGGATTCTGAAAACTGGTGTGATCAGTGTTGTCAAATAGGCCCTCCCTCATGTTTACAAACTTTCCGATAACCAGTGTTGCCAGATATTGCCGTCTGAAAATCACGAATTTGAGGGACAAAACTTCCCCAGGCATTCTCCCATTTCATGCATATATCCCTGTAACTCACTCAACATAGGTTCACAAATAAATAAATAAATGTAAAGCTTCCGTTGAGTATTTGAATAAAAAAAAAAGTTGAGGGCAGGGTTTAGGCCACCATTGGGTCGTATTCTAAGTGGCGTTGGAGGTTTCTTCACAATTCTTTCTTAGTGGTTTATTCTGCTCATTATACCCGAGTATCTTCCTGTATGTGATTGATGTAAACTATGTCCGTATTAAAGCGACATGAATAAAGCAAAGAAATTATTAAAGTGTACTGGGAAGGACTTTTCGTGTTGACGGTGTGTATAAAAAGACTTATGGTCCGTATTCTCATCGATTAAGGAGGCTTCCTAACCATTTCTTGAGCGATTTATTTTGCTCATTACACCTCACAGTCTTATTCTGTTACATAAATCCTTCAAATTTTGCCATACTGCATAAATAACGTACGGAGGGATACTGACCAGCCATATCCAAAAATAAATCGCTAAGGAAGAGGTGTTAGGGAGCTACAATAACCGACGGAAATACGGGTTTATGTCTTAACCTCTCAAAATCGAAAAGTCACCCCATAATCAAGTAATCGCCGGGATAAAACAAAACGACATCGTATTGAGGGAGAAGGGATCTAACGGATGTCCTGTGAATACGTTGGAATGTAGATAATTGCAATGGGAAAGACTTGTTACTGGTCTTGGATGGGTAGAAGCACTGGATTCTCTCTCTCTCTCTCTCTCTCTCTCTCTCTCTCTCTCTCTCTCTCTGAAGGGCAGGGGGGTTAGAAAACATACAAAGCTTGCCCACCTTGTTATAGGGTATATACTGAATGATTTTTTTCTTTCAGTATGGCACACACCTTTGCCTCTCAACAGAAATATTAAAAAAAAGGGGGAAAAAAGAAAATAAAAGGTATTGTGTATTTCTCAGATAGAAATAATTAGAATCAAATGCGTGCAAGGAAATTATGTTCACCTAGGATAGATTTTTTGCTCATGACCATGATCAACCCGTGACCTTCACATTCAAACCTGACCGGTCATCAAACAGAAGGTTTCCAGGTCAGGTTTTTCACAAGTTGAGATCCCTAACAGAGACAAATAATAATAATAATAATAATAATAATAACTAGATCGGCACTTAGTAGAGCGCAAACCTCCACCTACGCCCTATCTTGCAATGTCAAAGAAAATAAAAATAAAAAAATCCTGGATCCGCACCTTTATCCGGATCCGCACCAAAATTTAATGGAGTGTATTCCGGGCCAAGGCCCATTCTTCTATTAAGTTTCGTGGAAATCCGTCCAGTAGTTGTGGTGTAATCTGCTTGCAAACAAACAAACAAACAAACGGACAGGGGTGAAAACATTCCTCCTTGGCGGAGGTAATAATAATAATAATTCATCATCCACTCATCCATCATCCAATCCTATGTCGCCCCATGAGCGTAGGAGCCCGGGGCTAGGCAAGTTGGTCCCTGACAATTGAGTGACCAGCCTCACTCATCCCTGAGTGGCATTACATGAGCAATAAACCCCAACCGTCTCTTAGATATAAACCTTCACCGGCTCAATCCGATTGGAGGGCTGTAATTACCCACTAAACCACCAGGCGCCAAAATTGGTTATAAGGTTACCACCCAGCGTAGTAAATGGTAATATATAACCTCCGCTGCGGTGAGAAAGTATAGTAAGTATTCTGTATCAGCTGAGATGGTTTGGAGACGGTTGGGCCATGTAGAATTAGGGTGGGTTGGGTTGGGTTAAGTCAGTGTAGAGCTCTGATTAGGTTAAAGTCGTACTCATCTCTTCCTGTACCCACTGGCAGTACCGTGACATCGATAATCACTGTTATCTTTTGGGTTTGGGGGTATGGATGTAGCAAATTTAAGTATTTACAGCACATGTTTAACCGCTTACGAACGAGTTCGGTATGTTAACCTATAGTATAACATATTGTAATTTTATGTTTATTGTGCGTAAGTATATCATGTATTACGTAAATTTTTCGATTCTGCTAGTATTCCCCAGACTTTTTTTTTTTTTACTGGGGAAAAAAATCCCCATGTCTGGCAACACTGCTGGTAGCGATAACGAGCTCATTCCTTACTTTCTGGCACTGTATAAATAACTGAAATTCCTGAGTCATAATATATGTGTTATAAACTCATATACATTATGTTGTATAAGTGAGAATGGTTGAAGTGTAGAGTTTGTGGCCCGCTTGTGTGACCTTCGTACCCCAGTACCCCAGGGGTCATGTTCCGTCAAAGGGTCACTGCCTTGTCACGGAGTGGAGTGGGTTTTCTGAGTGTTCGAGGGTAAATATATATAGAGAGAGAAATGAGTGAAAGATGAGTAAACCTTGCTGTCATTATCGTTTTCTATCCTAAATACAACTGTAGTAACTTAATAGCCTAAATCTCATTGAAAGGTTGAAATGATTTAACGTTTACTTGCTAACATCTTCGAGATGGGGCCATGATGAAGGCGAAAGCTGTTCTTTCCTTCACTAACAATGATTTAGCCACAGTATAAGACCTAATATAACGCATGCATACAAATCTGCCCGAAATTTCCTTGCTCGTCTCTTCTTGCCACTTTCTCGAGGAAGCGAGAGTGGTGTGACATCTGCTGAATTAATCATAAGCTTTTATGGAAATGAATGGAGGCATAAATACAGGGGAGGGAGGGAGTGTCGGGGAGGGAAAATTGAAGCCCGGAGGAGACATGTCGCTGCATAAAGGATCATGAAAACACCTCCTGACTCCAATGGCATTTCCTGTTGCCAATTAACCTTTTCCGATCGCCAATGACTCGCTCTGTGGCGTACTATCGTGTGTGCAGATTCGACAGTGATTATTTTTGCAGGTGTCCTCGTGAATGGCGTTATAGTTCTTTTCCTAAAATGAAAGTGAACGAGAAAACAGTGCATATATTGTGTATTTCTCATTATTGCAACTCAGGCGTATCATTATCATGGGTGTTAATAAGTGTTTGATGACAAAATATAGTCCCCTACGATAATTTTATAGGTTTTATAAATATTTGGGTGGTAGAAGGTGCAGCAAAAGGACAGGATATAGGTAAAAAATAATGCAAATTAAAGGGTAGCTGGGCGCCATTGAGGAGGAGCGCCCCGACTGTCATTTGTCTCGCAGCTTTGTTTTGCTTCGCCCGCTGTTCAGGCTGGAATTACGAAATCCCAAATAATATCCTTCATTCCCTTGGGCTGTTGAACTGGTGGCAGTGTTCCCGAGGACAGCAACTTCCTCTAGGGGCGTGGAGGTGGTGAGAGAGTAAGGGAGATGGTGACAGAGGGAGAGGAGAGCTGAGGGAGAGGTGAGAGTTGGTGGGGCCCTCGAGACGTCATTCCCCCCCACAACAATGGTCATTTAAAACTACGGATGGTCATTTAAACCGCGAGACGCCCTACATCCACACCCACCGCCTTGGCATGCTTCACTCCCGCGTCTAGAGGTCTGGTGTGCAGCGTTCCCGAGCCGAGAACGTCTATTAAGGTGGGTTTGAGGGGCACTGAGAGGTGGCTGGCTCTCCTGTTTAGCTCTGCCTCTTGTATTGCACCATCAAACTGTACGTTGTACCCGTTTTTCTCATCTACACGGGTATTTTCAGTGTATTTTGTGGTTTTTCATGACATCATCTGTAGTTTCTGCCAGTTGTTGAGGTGTAATTACTGCCTTATACTGGGACTCATGTTACTGGGTGCTACATTTCAGTTTCTGTAGAGTTCGATATTGATAAGCTTGATGCAGGTATGTGTACCTGATCTTGTAGTACATTTGTAGTTGTGTACATCATGAGATTATGCAGGCAAAATACTAGTTTTCAAGTGTTTTTCTCTGGCACAAATGATAATGGTCATTTTAATATAGGAAATCACAGTTTTTGTATTTGCCACCCACCAGTTCATAATTGAGTGGCTTTTTTAGTTGAATTGTAAGTAAATATTATCCAGGATGTGGAAAAGCAGTAGAAAAATGTTACTTCACCATAACCATCCCTGCATATAGTAATGCCATAATAAATGTAACTAGGTAAAGTTTCACTGTTATGTAGCCAAATTTATGGTTTCCAGTGTATTTTTCCATTGTGTTTTTGTGTTTTGAATTGTTTTGGCTTTTTCCATTCAAGCTTACTTGTGTCTCCCTCAGTACACTAACCACAAAATCTTGTCTTCCCATAGAAATTGGGCTTAAAGTCACTCAAAATGCATTGCAAAATATTAGAAAAAAAATATAATTTCAGCATACGTAGCCCAGGAATGTAATCCAGCGTAGGCCAAACCTGAACATTCTTTGGCCATAGCCATCTTGAAACTTTGAAATTCACCATTGAGAACTGCAGAGCTCAGACCATGATTTAATGCACTAATTCAGATACTACCCTCTATGATAAATTGATATCCCGCTAATTTGGATCCCCATGTCAAGAACTCTGGTCCCTGTTTTACATATTTTTGTTGCTGAATCATGTACGGTACAGGGTAACGTGAGATAACAGAATAGCCTCCCCCAAAAAAAAACATATGGTAATCATACGTATGTGCACATGCAGATGATAAAACAGATTTAGGAGACTAAGCATTATTAACATAGGCTACACAATTTTTTTTTTTTTTTTTTATGCATCCGACTTTGGGCAAAGGCTTCAGGGCCTGTGTCTTGGGGGCAGTAGCCTATCCCAAGGCCCAGTAGTCCTCCTACACCTCCACATGTCACCACTTCGGCACTAACACCCACTGTCCATATTGAATACATGCTAGGGCTGTCTCATACAGGACTGGTGTACTGGTATTAGCGGGGATACTTTTATGACATGTCGGCGGGTCATCTGGTAGATCAGGAAAGCCTGCTTTTTATGAAATTCACATCCTTAAACTCTCCCTGCCCCAGCCGGGATTCGAACCTGGTCCATCAGGACTGCAGACCGCCTCTCTATCGATTCAGCCACCTCTACGCTGCTGAGAGCTCTGAGCTAAGTCATGCCCTGGTGCGGCTATTTTCCGTTAACATTTGTTAAGGGTCTTCTGAGAGGTTTGTAGCAGTCTGTCGACTGGTCCTTCTCAGATGCTTGCAGCAGCCAAGGGGTTAAGCATTTTTGGTCACTATGCCAGACAGCGATAATGGACAAGATTTTGTACGCTAAATGGGAGGTTGTTATTTTGGAGTGCATTCAGCCAGCGATTCAGCCTAATTGAAACCAGACCACCATGAGCTATGATTGGTTGAAGCTCTTTAAATTATTATTCATTTGTGATGGATGAACATTTGTAAATGATATGTTGGAAATACTGTATGTACTGTATATGGAAGAAATATTCCAGAGAATTATTTTCTGTTGGTTGTATACTGTGTCATACATTCCCAAGATTCCATGGTTGTATGGAAATAAGATACTGGTAACAACTGTATTTATCTTGGATGTAAATTAGGCATCCCTGGTCCAAACTCAGAACTAGTAAGTAGATTGTCGCATGATCCACAGAACCACACAGTTTCACCAGTAACTGTAATAATTCCTATGAAACCCAGTGACCATTGACCAGGTAGTTAATTGAGCATCCCAAGCACAGGTCTGCCATCTTGCAGCTAAGTCAGAAACATCCATGACTCCACTCTTTGCATGATGCTGGGCTGTAATTAGTTGAAAGTTCTATGGTACATACAGTATTGAGCTTTAAGTTTCATGTTTGTGCATAATTTTAGACAGACATGCAATGGAGGGAAAGGTCAAAAACTGCATAGTTATTGTAAAAATGAAATTCCTAAGGTGCTGTGTTTGAAGCTTAATAACAGTTCTTGTTATAGCTATTGATAGAATTTTTAAAATTCTACCAGTAGCTAATATATTTATTTATAATCAGATATTTGTACAAACTTCAGTTACACCACTAGGTTACATTAACATTGCCTATTTACACAGTATTATTATCATACTGCACTGTTCCAGCATGCCCAGGAATTTCTACCATGGTAATCATTACATTTAGGAGGTAATTATATATTTAGCCACGGCTGTTGGCATTCATGGATGACCATATGACCATGTACGGTAGTCCACTGCTGTTAGTTCTATCTATCTATTGCCAGACGCCATAATCCCGTAAGGGGTGGCCATTTGACACTGAGTTAGTTGTTTTACAGGGAGGGGCACTAACCCTCCACCAACCCACTTGTTGACACGTAGGGAGCACATATGGTTTGGTTATATGATTACCACCCAGCGTTGTAAATGGTTTCTTGGCTTACAGGAAACCATTTAGCTTGTCACTGAATATAAAACCACCTGTAAAGGAAAGAAAAGCAATAAGAAGTGACAGGAAGGATGAGAGAAATAGGAAGAGAGGAGGGCAGGCACAGAAAAAGAATGATAAAGGCTAAGGAAGAAGTAGGCAGCACTACAACAAGTGAGTGGATGATGGTGAGAAATAGGAAGAGAGGAGGTCAGGCACAGAAAAAGAATGATAAAGGCTAAGGAAGAAGTAGGCAGCACTATATCAAGTGAGTGGATGATGGTCGCCACCACCTACCACTACTGCTGTTAGGCTTCATCAAAAAAATGCAGGTAGAAGAGAGTGAACATTCAAGGTTGTAGGTTATATATACAGCTCTTCAATCCTCGTTGTTGATTCAGTGTAGTGATGTTTTCCCTACCATTAACTAGCCCCGGACTACTACGCTCCTCATGGGGCAATGTAGGATTGGATGACAGATGGATGGATGAACATTTGGGGGGGATGATTTTTGGTGTTGTGCACCTTCTTTGGATATGGTTTTGTTAATGTTTTGTTTCCTTTTAATGTGCAGCTTATTTTGGTATTACAGTAATGCATTGTACAGAAGTTTTTTTTTTTTTTTTTTTTTTTTTTAATGTGGTGGCACTGACATAGCCTACTAAGTAAGTTCCTTTGCCCAGTTAGGTAAATGTCCCTCACCTCCCTCCCAATCCTCTGAATGGATGATGATGAACTGCAGGGGGAGGACATCATCCGCCTGCAGTCCATTGGGTTCAGTTCATTTGAACCTGGTGTTGCAGCTGCTACTATTAGTACAAGTAGCAGTTTTTTCATAGTTCTGGTTTGGGCAGTTCACAACCTTTAGATGCATTTTTTTTTTTTTTTTTAAATCTTGCTATAGAAGTAAAGTAATAATATTTATACAGTTGTTTCATACTTTGTTTCTTACTTAGTCATTATAGCATTCATGTTTTTTCTAAGTTTGATTTTGGCTATATACAGCTAACTGTGATGCAACTTTTTTCACTTTTGTCTTTGAGTATAATGATTGAATCTGAGGTTTTTATGACCATAGTACATCAGACATAGCTCTTCAGCATTAGAGTAAAAGATCTGCAACAGATAAGACCTGAAAAGACACCCTTAGGGCCACCACAGTGTACAAGGAACTTGGTTTTGCATCAGCAGCGAAAAGATTAAAATAAATGGAAAATTATTCTAGTGTAATTTTAAGTTTCTGTTATTGCTTTAAAGTTAATCAACCCTCCTAATTATTTAGCTATTCATTTATCCTGATGACAGGTGAACTTACTTGCCACTCTGATGTGAGGGTTTAGGAGTCACTGCTATTTAATCCTGATACTTTAAGGGATGAGTTAGTAGCTTTATACTGGGTAATGGCAGACATTTTACTCATTGCCGGAAAACTACCGGTACCTGAGGTCTGCGGGGAGGGGTAGACATTATATAGTAGCTATAATGTGCTACAAATGTGATTTTAGAGGTTTGTTCCTTCCTCAGACCACCGTAACTACAGCAGTAATTGAACAAGGGTTTAGGATAGCTAGTTTCTTAAATAATTTATGCTGTCTTTAAGAATTGCTTAAGCCCTGCTTTCTTCCTTTCATGTTGAGTGTGTAATGGGCATGAAGGAAACTTCACAATTCCTCCTCAGAATGTGGTGCTTCAGTTTTATCTAAACAATTTAATAAAATCAAGAAGGATCCTGTTCACAGAATATAATTCTACATAGCCAGTGAAAGTTTTTTCTTGCTGCCACCAGTGATTTTTTTTTTTTTTTAATAACTTACGAAAGGCCTCTCCTGGTGAAGAGGTTAATGAAGGCATTGTCTAACCCCTCAAGTCACTCCAGTTTTGAGTAAAATCAATTTGGGAGTGGCAACAATAGAATATGAAAGAGGTGATTGGATTGAACGGGTCAGTATATTCAGACAGGATTACAGTTAACATCATTTACATGAATGTTTGTCTGCAATACATATTGTTTCGCATATACCTGTTCGATATTGAGTCACTCTATTGACCACCAATATAGTACAGTATATAAAAGCCACACTTAACCGATGTCACGTGCTTCTCCATACATACTGAAGCTGCTTCATAGCCAGTTTCTGTGGTAAATAATTCTTATTTACAGTTAACCCCTTAATTGTGGGTAGAGTATTTGTTCTCCTGGTGGTTACAAGTGGAGTACATTGCTGAAACCTGTGGGAACTGAAATGCCATTATCTTCGCACCAGATGTGTTCATACCCTTAAAATCCCCATTATCAAGGGGTTAAGTATAGTACTGCTATTTTAGAAGGTGTTGCACTGTGTATGGAAGCATATGAGTGAAAATGAAGGTGTAAATAGGCCATCTTTACATAGGCCAGCAGAAGCTGAAGGAGATTTATGCACTGTATACACTAGCAGATCTTTGATGGTTCGTAATACTGTACTTAGTGAATTTACATCCATTTCAGTGGATGTAAAGAGAGTATAGACAGTAACTAAAGAACATCCATTATTAAACAGCATGATACTGAATGAGATATTGTAGTGGATTATACTGTAACAAACAGGATGATCAGAGAGTTACAGTGTTATTTATTTATTTATTTTTTTAAATGCAAGGAAGAAGGAACCAAAGGCCATGGGCCCGCAAACCATTCCTTCCAAGAATAAACAAAAACAACACAAAAGAGAGCCAAATTCAAGATCCGTTCATTTTGAGATACCTGGACACACTGCTTTTGAAAGACTGGAGATTATAGGAAGTAGGAAATACAGACAGAGGAAGACAGTTCCAGAGTTGACCAGTTGCATAAATGAAGGACTGGAACTAACGGTTAACTCTTGCGTTAGAGAGTTGGACAGAAAAGGGATGAGAAGTTGTTGCTAGACGGGTACTACGTGCCTGTCGTAGAGGTGGGGGGATGCAAGTAGACAGTTCAGAGGAACAGTGACCATTGAAGTAGCAATAGAAAAGAGATAAAGATGCAACAGTGTGGCGAAGAGACAGAGGTTGAAGGGAACTAGTAAGAGGAGAAGAGTTAATGAGACGAAAAGCCTTTGACTCTACCCTATTGAGAAGGGCTGTATGTGGGGATCCTCCCCACACATGAGAGTTGTACTTCAAACAGGGGCAAATAAAACCCGTGTATAAAGTCAACATCTGTGTAAGGGTAAAGAAGGATCGGAGTCGACTTAGCACGCCTAATCTTTTGGAAGCAGATTTCACAAGAGATGTAATATGTTCTTTCCAAGATAAATCCCGAGTGAATGAAACCCCAAGCATGTTCAAGGATGATGTAGGAATGAGCAGGTACTCCTGTGGAAGGTTTTGTCTGGTTGATAGGTGCAAGAACTGAGTCTTTGATGCATTAAAAACAACAAGGTTATATTTACCCCAGTCAGAGATACGAGCCAAGTCAGACATTAGGTGTGCCTTAGCCTCATCCCTTGTTTGTTGTAACTGCTGAGATGGGTGTTGCGGGAACCGAATGGAAAGGTGAAGGGTGGAATCATCAGTGTATGAGTGGATGTTTACGTTTGGATGATGGCGTCATCACATTCTCCGTATCGGACCGAGCCACAGCCAACAACTTTGCCATGTCACTGCCAAGGTCAATATGTGGATCAAACTGGATACAATTTTGTGATGAGCAATGACAATTGTATAACATTTGGTGATAATATGGTGGTACGCAGCAATATAGTGACTGCATATTTGCAAGATCTATGTAGTGAAACACAGCAGAATGGTAACTGTATACTGTATTTGCAAGATCTGTCACATTTCAAATAGATCTGCCTCTGTCCTTTAAGCATGATTCCATCACATAAGGATATTATTTCAGGTAAAAGCCAGGCAGTTTTATTCACTTGAAGGAGAACCCACCAACTAAAAGATAGCTAAACTTGCAGTACTTAACTCCTTATGTTTGGTGATGTAATTTATTTAACTTATTAGTAAAACCCGAGAAAGGGTTAATGAAGAAAGTATTTAACCCTCTGCAGATCAAAATCCTCTTCTGAGCTTAATATAGCTGTCTGAAGATAATAATAATGGAATACTGGCATGTAAAACTCTCATACATTGAAGGGGTTGTTTTCTTTTGTAGTAGTTGGTATTATTTCCTCAGCCAAGAATTGCTCCTGGTACAGAGACTTTTTTTTTTCTCCATTTAAGCAAAGGATGACTCACAGCACCCAGTGAGTTACCATGAGCTTCAAAATGTGTATTAAATTTTTCATCTGTACATAACTGCAAACTTGTTGTACGGTACTTGCTTGATGTTATTGAGTAACTAATGTAACTGAGTTCATGATTTGATTTTCATTATATTCTTTCCATCTCCTACCTGTTTTCCTAAGCATTGGGTAGATTTACCAGACTGAAAGGGTTAGGTACACTAA
The DNA here is from genome assembly GCA_018397915.1 of Birgus latro. Lineage (NCBI taxonomy): Eukaryota > Metazoa > Arthropoda > Malacostraca > Decapoda > Coenobitidae > Birgus > Birgus latro. Next base: position 4,949 of record JAGKTI010020016.1, on the reverse strand, counting down.
GGTGCCATAACAAACTCCTTTAATATGATAGTCTTTTCTGAACTATTTTTCTGCAGCCGGGGAAAAAAATAAAAATAAATAAATAGATAAATAAATAAATATCTTCCATGTCACCCTGCCCTCCATCAGTCAACCATCCCTCCAGCTCACACCACCCTCATTTATATACTTGTCCCTCTCTCCCCCTCCGCCTCTCTTTCTAGTTAACAATTCGTATACCTCTCTCTCCCTCGTCTTCTCATCCCCTCCATCACACTTTCCTGAGTTTCGTAATGCATGTGTCACTCCAGCTCCTCCTCTCCCCCTCCACCTCACTCTCTTGAGTATAATAAAAATCATGTGGTACCAGCAAGAATTAAAACAAAGAGGACATTACCCAGATTCAAGTGTTGCTTTAGCTGAGAATCTATCTTAATGTTATGGCAGGTTATTTGCTCATGTCAGGTGGTCTTGGTTTTGTTCTCACCATTTTCTGATGATATTGTTGAGCTAAATTTAGATATACATTTTAGACTAGGGGTTTGATAGGACTTAATGAATTCCATCACTACCTGAGGACTCTGCTAAGTTCAATACAATCATCAGGAGATAGCAAGAAAAACTAAAAGAGAGTATATTGCTGGATTAAAGGAGTGAATCACCAGATCTTACTGTAGCCACCTTCAGCCTAACTCATTGCTGTCAGGCCCTTATTCTCAACAGTTTATTTTGCATATTATGCATAAATGATCTCTTGTGCATTATTTATATCATTTTAGAATAGATCATTAAGGAAGAGGCATTACAAAATCACCAAAGACACCAGATGCAGCCCCCCAGTATCAGGTAAACATGGCATCCAATTGGCTAGATAATCACCAGATCTTACTCTACCTTTAGTCTGACTCATGGCCCTCAGTGTTCAAGCCTCATGATCACAGCAGATATTTAGTGTTTGTCAGTCCCTCACACGTTTGGCCGGTCATGGTGCAAAACCCACAAGGTAAACACAGTGTCCAATTGGTGTGGTTGTTTTGTGATGCATTCCCGAGTAGTGAACCAAGACTGGTGGATGTAATGGGTTGTGTGTGTTTCTGGAGAGGACTTGTTGGTGTGTGCAGTGCTGGGGTAGGGGGGGGGGGAGGGGCGGGGGAGGGGAATGTTGGTGGGTGAGGGAGGGGATGGTTGGTGGGTGATTTAGGGCATTTGTTCTAACCTGACAAAGATCCCTTACCCCTTTCAGTTCATTGAAGTTCATGTAACCAGAAGTTAGTATTTGTGTTAGTGACTCAGTTCCATCAGTTGAAAACAAGGTCAGTCTACGGTAGTGAGTTTCTGGACTTTATTTTAGGTGGCATAGAAGGTTTCAATGCACTTCTTTCTTAGCAGTTTGTGTTGTATATTACACCTAAACAACCTCTTGCTTGTTATGTATACTGTTTCAGCAATCTGAGCAGTTCAGCAACAATTTGAGTGGGATGCATGTAGCAACCATTAAACTCCTTCCTTTATTACTTGGATGCTTTTCTGAACTGAGCTGAATAAAATTGTCTGGTGTTAAACAAAGATAGGGCTGTTGAAGTGAGGCAAGCAATACCTCTGTCATCTTTCACCTTACTCTAATACATTATATACCTGATCATCTCCTTCCTCCATGGAACCTATTTTAGCATTACGGTTTTGTTTCTTATTTGGATAGATTAAGGATAAAAATGTTGGGAGAAAAAACAGAAGGGCCAGGAATTGAAGGATGCATACAGGTACATTACAGTATATTCAGAGGAACATATAACTTGTTTTATCAGAGGTCAGGATGATGATGATGATGAAAAGTTCTTGTTCTTATTTCAGATGACTGCGGCCCCAACGTCGGCTGATGCCTGCCTGAGCATCGTCCACTCCCTTATGTGCCATCGCCAGGGAGGGGAATCCGAGGGTTTTGCCAAAAGGGCCATTGAAAGTTTGGTGAAGAAGCTCAAGGTAAGCTGCTGAAAGTGGCATCCTTGGAAGATGAAAATATTCTCAAGGCTATCAACTGAAAATAGTGCTTGTAAGCTAAAGTGGTTGTAAGGTAAGCTATTTGCTGACAGATATGGATATTATGATTAGCTCCAAATTAAACCACATGACATACATTCAAGTAAAGGTATAATGTGAAGATGAACCAATAGAAAATAATGAAAAACTGAAATTAGTTTTCTAAGACTTGTTACATCAATTCTGTTTATATTTCTTTCTCTTTCCATTCGCACAGCCACATTCCACCACTCTATACATTTCTCTCAGTTCAAAGCTAATAAGTTTTCTAGTTACCTAAACTTTGTCCACCCTGATCATCGTCTTTACTCATTGCACACTCCTGGAACCTCCCTGAGAGGGGATGATTAGGACAGTATTGTCTTCGGGATACTTTGTCCTTTCATATCTCTCTCGATCCTCCTCTTCATTTTCTCTCTCACCAGTGCACTGCTCCACTCATTTTCTTCCATACTTCAAGGTACAGTAATTATTTGCAGCCATTTGGTTCCAGATGATGTATATCTGTTTACAAGATTGATATTTTTATTGCAGGAGAAGCGTGATGAACTTGACTCACTTATCACGGCCATCACAACCAATGGGTCTCACCCCAGCAAGTGTGTCACAATCCAGCGTACCCTTGATGGCCGCCTCCAGGTCTGTGCCAAACTAGATTGACCCAATTTATCCAGTGATGTATTTTGTATATTTTATTTGTGCTGTAATGAAATTAGTTGGTTCAGCATAGGGGAGATTCTTCAGCATGGAGAAGATTGATAAGGTTTCATTTATTCATTTACAGTGTTAAAGCAGAGTTGACTAAAATTGTCTGGAGGTGGCAAGGTTGAAATGTAAAATACTGTATATCATTGGACTGAAGGTATTAACCCCTTAGTTCAGAAACATATTTTCATATTTTATTAATCCCCTTTGCAGACAATTGTATTTAAATGATTAATTGTGATGTAAGGCAAGGTGAGAATTAAAGCTATAGCTAACTGCCCCAATTTGGAGTTTTACCCCTAATCTGAATTAAATCATCTTGAGATACTGTACCCACGGTGAAGTTTAAAGTTTTGGTTTGTCAGTCAGATTTTAAAGGTTTATGATTTCAGACAGTTTTCAGTAACACTTCTGTTTGCTTATTTTTTTTTTATTATTATTTTTATGAGTTTGCTGGTGAAGTGGAACAGAGAATTTCAAATGCTGGAATAATACATGAAAGAATGTGTGGTCCATTTAAATCTGCCTAGTATTTCCTGTAGTTGTATATGTTCCTTATTTCTGGATCCAGCCTATCCCATTTTGAATGAATAATAAGGTTAAGGTAATGGTGATATTTCAGTATTGGATACATTTATGTGAAGGTACAGAATGTGGTGAAAGTTTTTTAGCGTATCAAATAAAGCCAGGATTCCGGGGACTTGAATGAGGAGTGATTGGAAGCGTGGCCCATTGGTTTGGGCAGACTTGGGCTGTCTGGACATTGCTACTCCTCACCCTGCCCTAGGGTGGGAAAGGAGGTCTGGATGATGTTGATGTTATCTGGATCCAGCCATCTAGAGGTTACATTTTTTAGATGCAAGAAAATAGGAACCAAAGTCTGTAAGCCTGCAAAAAAGTTCCCCTTCCCAGGGAAAACTAAAAGAGACCCAGAGTTGTCAAGATTAGTTTCACAGGCAGAGGGAAATACAGGTTGGGGAACACATTTCCAGAGTTGACCATTTTCACATTAAGGACTGAGAGTTAACTCTCGCATTAGAAAGTTGAACGGGAAAGAGGTGAGAGTGCGCTGTGAGATGGTTGCTGTGTGTCCTCTGTAATGTGGGAGGAATGCAGACAGACAGTTCAGAAGAACAGTAATCACTGATAATGATAAAGAAAGAGTTTAAAGGGAGTTGAGATGAAAAGCCTGTGGCTCTACCTTGTTTAGAGGACCTGTGTGTATGTGAGCTGCACCACACAGGAGAGCTGTACCACACACCAGGAAATTATAGCCCTTGTACAAAATCAGCAGCTGTGCCAGGGTGAAGAAAGTATTGTATGGAGTTTGTTGAGCTCATCTAATATCTAAAAAGCAGATTGTGAAAGGGAAGCAGTGAGTTTTTTTCCATGATGGGTCCCTAGAAAATAATACCCCATGCGTACTGGGAGATGATGAAGGGCTGATTCATGTATTGTTGAATATGAAGGGATATTTCTGTGGAAGATTTTGATCACATGAGATATGAAGGCCAGTTAAATACAACTAGGTATCTTTTACTCAAATAAATGAAAGGCTAAGTCAGTAAGTAAGTGTGCCATGGCCTCAGTTTGTGATTGTTATAGTAGTTGCCATGATGGACATTGTGAGAAGCAAGTGAAGTGAAGGGTCTGGTCATGAGTTTATGAGATTGAAGTCATCCAGTAGAAAGATAGCATTAGTTAACAATGTTTGCCTCTGTAGGTTGCAGGAAGGAAGGGTTTCCCACACGTCATCTATGCCCGTATCTGGCGCTGGCCTGACCTGCACAAGAATGAACTCAAGCATGTCAAGTACTGCCAGTTTGCATTTGACCTCAAGTGTGACTCCGTTTGTGTCAACCCATACCACTATGAGCGTGTTGTATCACCTGGCATAGGTAATTTGGACCAAGGGTTATCATCTGCATGCAGTGTTCATATTCCTGTACAGTATTTGATTTGAATATGCTTTATTTAGACAATGAACTTTACCTCATGTCTCCTCTGATGAAACCACTTTCTGGGGTTGGCTATGGCACAGCCGAAGGTGTCCTGTGGGCTGGAAGCTAACCAAGTGCCAAAATCACTTACTGGGGATGGGTGTGGTGCAGCAGAAGGCTTTTTATGGGCTGGAAGTTTAACCAAGTGCCAAAATCAGGTAGTTAATCCTTAACCTAAGCACTTGGATGATGTATATCTGTATTTTATTCTTGTTACTATAATACCAA